>ML277798.1:1171-20108 GCA_005239495.1 Nicotiana undulata
ATTGCACATAATGTTAGGCAAGTGTATTATGCTCCTTATCCATTGCGGCGGAGTAAGTCTAATTGGTGGGTTGTAATTAAAACTAAGCCTGTAGGTAGGGTGGAAGTCGAGAATGTGTTAGATGTTGCTTATCAAAACGATATCTCCAGTGTTCACCAAATAGTGGACGAACTTTTAGAAAATGATTTGGAACATCCTGCACACATATTGGAAGAAGTTGACATAAATGAAGTAACAATTATAGAAAATGAGGGAGAAGAATCAACTGATGAAGCTCAAACTAGTTTGGAAGAAGAATTCTCCGACGAGGAACAATGCGTCGATGAGCTTTAAAAAGTTGGTTTCTTTAATAACTCTCATTTTATAGCTATTTTATTATATGTTTCAATCTAAATATGTATTGTATTATGCGGATGACAGGCAAGGGTCTAGGTAACGATGACCCTACTGGTTCTCGGGGTAAAGGAAAGGCTAAGAAGGGAAAGAGAAGGGTAGAAGATAATCCTCCCTCTTTTCCACCCTCTTCACAGTTGCCATTATATCCGCCTATGTCTTATCCTCCACCCGANACATAGGACTGTACGTCCATCATACCGTCCAGTTGCCTCTCGAGCACATGGCTCACATCCATCCGGGTCACAGCCACGGGGGTCACATCCAAGGGTGTAACAGCCACGGGTGTCACAGCCAGGGGGGTCACAGGCATCAGTATCACAGCCGCTTCTGGTCGATCCCGCGATGTCGCAGTCACAGGGATCACAGCCATCTTCATCAGCGACTCCATCTCTTGCAGGCCTTTGCCTGCGAGATACTAGCTCTGACCCCCCTACACCTTCCACACATGCATCTAATGTACCTGATTCCGACGATGATGTTGATGATGACGAGGAGGTGCATCGTGATCAGTATGGCAGGATCATCATAGTCCCTGAGGGTGATGGGTAAGAGTAATTTGATTTTTTTACGTTTATTGTTTTGTACAGTTTGTACTAATATATTAATTTTTTTTTTTGTTAAATTGTAGGTTCATCCCGAGTAACACTACTACGAGGATAATCACAAAGCCGCCAGAAAGCTTTATGATGCCCCTATACGAGTTGGAACGAATTCCCATTCTCGTTGAAGGAGCAAATTTTCAATGAATTTAAGGTATAAATTTTCTTTTAAGCTTTATAATTATTTAAATTTATGATATTTTTATACAATATTTAACTTTTGAAATACAGAGCAAGTGTGTATGGGAACACCGCTATAGCGCGGAGGTGGCTGCAAATTTTAATCTTAAGGCTCGGAAGCGGTTGTCGCATAGTTTCTCCAACGCTAGACTGTACAACCAGAAGCCTGGATGGTTGCTTGACCATTTATGGGAGGATTTGCAAAGGCAGTGGCTTACCGCAGAGTTCTTAAAGAAGAGCGAAAAAGGAAAGAAAGCTCGCGCATCCGAGAAGGGAGGCTCCTTGCACACTGGAGGTGCGATCAGCCAAGGGACTATAAAAAGAAGATTGGTACGTAATTTATTAATTTATTTTAATTTTCAAAGTATATCTATTCTGTTTATTAACTATAATTTATGAATTTTCAGGAAAAGAAGCTGGGTCGTCCAATGAAGCAAGATGAGTTATTCAAGGAGACTCATATTGTCAAGAAGAAGAGAGAGACTGATCCAGAAAGGTGGGTCGAGGGCCGAGAATCGATTGTACATGTAAGTTTTCACTTTTCATTAAGTATTTTGATTTACTCTTATATAAATTTTCAAGTACTAATTAAATATAATTTTTCTTATAGGATCGCTTCACAACTGACGTGGAGGAATTCTTACGCAGTCAGCCACCTAATGAGTTGGGCGAGGCAATCCATCTTTCGGAGGAGGATGCAGAAAGACTATGGATGCAGGCGGCTGTCGGTGCACAATATGGGAAGGTATACGGGCTTCCTAATAAGAAGTTCCATCAATATCACTGTGGAATGCAAGGAATAGGAACTTCCTCGCAAGGCGAGCAACTAGACGGGGAGAGCCCCTCCTCTATGCGGGAGACTGTGGCAAAGCTCACAAGCGAGCTACAAGCGTCCAAGGAAAGAGAGATGCTCAGTACCTTGGCATGCAAGCTCATATCAAATCTATCCTAGATTCTGGAACTTTTCCGATTCCCTGGTCTCGCGAGTCATCGCCAGAGGCTCACCTTGAACATGACCGTTCCATCCGTCCTCCCCGTCGTAGTTCCTCCCGTCCTCCCCGTGGTCGTTCTTCTCGTCCTCCACAAAATTACCCTTCTCATTACCGTCTTGATAATGAAGATTCATCAGACGGTGATGATAATGATGTAGAATGAAACAATCATTGAGTAGTTGTGTATACTTTCAACTAGACAATAGAACTTTGGTTCTTTTTCGAATGGCCTTGTAATAAGTGTTAACTTATTAGTTTTGTTAGTTTAATGTTGTAGTTCTATTGAACTTTATTTTGTTGGTTTTAATATTGGTTTTAATGTTGTTGTTGTGTTATTGTTGTTGTGTTCTTGTACTTCTTATTGTTGTTGTTGTTGTAGTTCTTATTGTTGTTGTTGTTGTAATAGGATTTGGTATGCTGGCAGGTGGCGTAGCTGCCAAAATAGGCAGTTTCTGCCAAAATAATACCCAGAAAAGCGACCAACTTTGGTCGCTATTCTATTAAAAAAAATCCTGGGATATAGCGACCAAAGTTGGTCGCTACTGAACCCAGATTTCAAGAATAGCGGCCAACTTTGGTCGCTATTTTCTTAAAAAAACATTTTTTCTGCAATTTGGCGACCAAAGTTGGTCGCCAATTTATTAAAAAAAATTCAAATTGTTAAGATTAGCGACCAATTCTGATCGCTATGGATTAAAAAAAATTAAAAAATTTTATAGTTAAGCGACCAACTTTGGTCGCTTTTTCCCGGATTTTTTGTAGGGATTTGTCAGGGGTGTAATTGTCACGATTTTTTTGTTAGTAGGCTCTCAAATCAATAATTTTTAAAATAGGGTATAAGTTAAAATGTGGCACAAATATAAAGTACGGGTGCAAATCCCCCGCTTTTCTATTATCAGTTTGGTTTGTTATTACTCGTACATGAGACATCGGCTAATTCACTTTTTTGAAATAAATTAAAATATAAAATTATTGAAAATAAAGTAAAATAAGTGGAATACAAAATATTGACTTTTGGTAAGTGGAAGAGACTACAGTTTATGAAATAGGAGTAACATTTTTTCTACAGTTAAATAATAAGTGTGGTGGAAATCGAAGGCTGAAAGTGCTTATCATGTTTTAAATAGTCAAATCAATTTGTTTCTGAATTGCACAACAACCTTTCATCTGTCGCTTTTGATTGTGAAAGTGTAACCATCTACAGTTAAACAATCTTTTTAGAGTTGTCTCGGGTCTAATTCAGCTCACATCTATAATAACATCGTTATATAATAATCTTTTATTATAAAAATTAATTTTTTGTGGAAACAATTTTCATGCTATTTTCCTTTTGTAAATCTTATAATTTGACTTAGATTTGTTAATTATTTCTTCCAAATTAGAACCAAGTATGGTGATTTTCTAATGGAGCGACGAACATGGATTATTTAGTAACGGAGTGTTATAAGTCCGAATATTAGGTGATTTATATATTATTGACTCCAACTAATTTGTAATTGAGATAGAGTTCAATTGATTAAGGGAGCTGAAAAATCACTAGTTATCCACTACAAAATTAGTTGTTTTCTTTATTACATTTTATTGGAAGGAATTAGCAAAAGACGACGTGAGAGGGGCGGATAGCGGGTTCATTTGAACGTAATATTTGTGTAAATTTATGTTTAAAAATTCACTAAAATTACAATAAATAGTAGATATGAACTCATGCTTTAACGAATTTGAATTTAATGATCACATAGTCACTATTAATGCAAATTTTGAAAATGGGATTAAGTAAATCTTATATTCTTAGAGTATTTGAAATTTTTTGGAAAAGGAAAAAAAAAAAGTGTGATGTTAAAAGAAGCAAACATGTTTGTTTGGATATCAAGCATCAACAAAGACTTTTTAGGATAAATGGATAGAGACAATCAAATAATGAAAATCATAAAATGAACAATAAAAGGAAAAGAAGTAAATTAAAATCCTCAATTTCTTACAAATTATTTATTGACCCTCCATAAATATTTATTATGAAAATGTTGCAATCAGATGGGCCAAACTTTCAAGAAACCAACATTTTAAGAGGACCTCATATCATGTGATTGGCGTGTTATCCTTACTTATTTTTGTCTCCTCCATGGTCTAGTCCTTTTCCGAACCCCGCGCATAGCGAAAGTTTAATATACTGAATTGGCTTCTTTTTTTTTTTTTTTTTGAGCGGAGGGTTCGGGGAGTGAGGGGTGGGGGATATTTACTATTATCTGAAAACTAGAAAGAGGTAGGGAAATAAAAAGAAAGTGCGAACATGAAAAATAGAATAAGAAAAATAAATGAAAAAATCGATTTTATTTCCTTTGTTTTGAATTCAAAAAGACGAACAATAAATGAAAGTTACATACCACAGTTTTCTTACAGATGGCAAAAGAGGCGAGGCGGGACGTGAAGTCTTACAAGCAAAAAGAAAAAGATTTAAGAACCATTTGGACATAATTTTTTTCTTTTTCCAAAAAATATTTTTTAGTTAATGTTGGTTATACATTTAATTGAATTTTTTTAAGATGACGACAACAACTACAAAAAACAAACACGTTCAATATAATTTCATAAGTAGGATTTGGGGCAGGTTTGGAGCTAAGATTTCAAGCTTAAGGGTTTGAAATTCTAAACATTCTGAGTTATTAGGTTTTAAATTATTAAATTATAAATAATCAATAAATTGTTCAAGACAAAGCTAACCCTAAAAATGAAATATTACCTCAGCTCAAAGGTTGTTTACTCAGATATTTCTTATCAAAGCGAATACAGGCTCCACTCATGTTTGGGAGTGTAATGTGTGCGTATTTTTTCCCCTTACCTTGTACAGATAAAAATATTATTTCTGATAGATCATCAATTTAAAGCAAACTTGCATAATCAATCACAATGTAATAGAGAAAGAAATCAGTACTAAAAAAGTCAAAAAGTAGTAACAATAGTGACAAAACCCAAACAAAAGCAACCAGGGAGAACATGAACCTAGGAATATGGAAATACTAGGATAACGTTACTACTACTTAAATGGAATGAAAGACACTCGACTTCTATAACTTGTGCCAAAACTCAGCAAATGAATCCAAATTTTTCACACAAGTTATATTTGATATTGCGGACTTGCTTCAATTTTCAGAATCGGAATTTGACCTCGATATTAAAAAGTCCACTCTTGGTCAAAATTCCCAAAATTTCAACTTTCGTCATTTCAAGTCTAATTCTACTGCGGACCTCCAAATCACAATTCGGACGCCCTCTTAAATCCAAAATCACCCAACGGAGCTTACGGAACCATCAAAACTCCAACCCGATGTCAAATAACAAAAAGTCAAATTTGGTCAATTCTTCCAACTTAAAGCTTAAATCAAGAAATTCATTCTGCCAAATCAATTCCGAATAACCTGAAAACCAAAACCAGCGATTCACATAAGTCATAATACATCATACGGAGCTACTCATGGCCGTAAACTATCAAGTAAAGTGCAATTGCTCAAAACGACCGGTCGAGTCGTTACATAGATAATGTTGAATATTTATCCGTATAAAATGAAATGAGAGTCGTTTAGTGAAATCCAAGCGACCTCGGAAAGAAGCAAAAAAAAGTACTTATGATAAGGAAAATCTAAGACGTAGTTGATAGTAGGCTATATTACGTGATGTGGATGTTATTTACGCTCTAAATGAACCATACTTTATTGTTGTTTTAAGTGCAAAATGATAACAAAATGCTCTAATTAGTGTTTTTATGCTTTGCAGGAACTAATCCAAGTTAGGAAGATCCTATGGAGTGTTTTAGAGTCAATAACGTGGACATAAGGCCAATCGAGAAGAACCCAAACGAAAATAAGCAAGAAAAAGGCAAAGGAAGATTGGACAACAGCCCACCGCGACCGTGGTTGGAACGCGGTGGGCCAAAAGATGAGGCAGAATATGTGCAACTTACCGCGGCCGCGGTCGATTTGTGAATCGCCAAAAAATCCAGGGACCTAAGTGTAAAAACGGAAAAACTTGTCCTAACCCTTTTAAACCCCATAAACTCGTCCAAGTCAATTTTAAGCTTGTTTTAGACTCACTTTGGAGGCAAGAACAAGTGTGAGAAGACCAAGATACAATTAGAGTTTTTCTATTCTTCATCTTTTATCATTAGTTTGCAAGTTATGAATTATTTTATGGTTTTATTGTGTTCTAGTATGAGTAGCTAATTATTTAATCTAGGGTTTTGATGGAACCTATTGAGGGATGAACTTCTTGTTATGATAATATAGTTTTGCCAAGTTAATCTCTATTTGTTCAACTACATTCTTGTTGTAGTTAATTGAAATGATCCTCAATTAGTTGTGCCTATATTGTATGTATTACTCAGGAGACAGTGCATATTTAGGTAGTTGTTGAACAACATCACTCCCGACGTATGTGAGGAATCAATAACCGAGGGTTTAAAGGTGGGATTAGGGATAACGAAACCTTGGGTGCGATCTAAGTGAGTTGTAGTAAAAGTTAGCTAGCGTAACTCGGGAGAGTATGTCTAGTAAATTATCGTAATTACTCGGGAGAGATTTACGGTAGTAAGAGTGCTCATGATCGATAGAGAAGATTAGACAAATCTATATGAAACATAACAGGAAGGGATTCCATCAATAGGGGAAATCATAACCTTAGATCCTTCTCTCTATTATTTACAATCCATTTATATTTATTTCTTAGTTTAAATAGTTTTATTCAGTACTAGTTAGTAGACAACCAACCAATTGTTATTCAAAATATCTTGAAAGTTGATTACGTAGAATTAAGTGAGTCTGATAATAGTAATTGATAGGTTAATTCCCTGTGGGATTCAACACCCGGATTATATTTGCAACGACCGCTTTATCCTTTTTATAAGGCATAGTTTGGCGTGATTAGTAGTAAACGTCAAAGGACAACAACTTCCTTTAGACCAGATTTTCTAGCATTCTTATTGGAAAATGAGCCTCAAACGTTCAAAGAAGCAATGTCTTCCTTGGAAGCACAATATTGAAAAGAGGCAGTCAATAGTGAGATAGAACCCATATTAAGTAATCATACTTGGGAATTGGTTAATCTTCCTCCAGAAAATAAATCTTTGGATTTTAAGTGAATTTTTAGAAGGAAAAATGAAAGTTAACGGCACTATTGAAAAATATCAGGCAAAATAAGTTGTCAAAGAATTTAGAAAACGAGAAGGTCTTGATTATTTTGATATATACTCGCCGGTAACGAGGATTACATCTATTCGGATGTTAATAGCGTTAGTTGCCGTGTATGGCCTTGAAATCCATCAGATGAACATAAAGACAGCCTTCTTAAATGGAGATTTAGAGGAAGAAAGAACAATCTGAAGAGTTCGTGGTTCCTGGAAAAGAAAGAAGGTGTGTCGACTTGATATGTCACTTTACGGACTAAAACAAGCACCAAAACAATAGCATGCAAAAGTTGCCTAGAAAATGTTGTCAGATAGTTTCAAACTAGTGTATTTACATTAAGAATACTCTAAATTATGCAGTCATTGTTTGTGTATATATGAATTATATGTTGATAAAAAAGACACATGAAATATGTGAAATGTGGGGGCCTTTAGCTTATGCATAACAAAAGCTAATGTTAGACGTGATGTCTATATTATTTAGAAGAACTAGATGATATGATTCTTCTAACTCCACGAATCCTCAAGGATATTGATATGGTAGTAGGTGAATTCATTACTTGTTCAGACTTAGTGATGACTAGTAATGAAACTACGAATGTGAAAGTTGTTTACGTGCCTTTCCAGAAAAGATTTATTATTTCTTGAACATTTATAATGTTTAGCTCTTTTATGAAAGGGTGTCACCTGGAAGGCTGTGACTTTTCATGAAAAGTGTGTTTGTATATTTTGTATAAACATGACCGTTCATGAACGAACGTATTAATACGTTGGTCTGTAATGAGGTGAACCAACAGATGAACATGACAAAAATCCATTACAAGTTGGATTTATTTCATAGCATACAAATGCTTGAAAATGACGGAGTGGTTGCAAAATGTGTTATATATTAAAAGGTTGTGCCACAAATGATGTCAATCATTCCAACTGTTGTTATAATATACTCTTGCTACATAAGTGTAGTCAATAATCTGATATGTAATAGAAAGTCGAGACGTATTAGTCTACGACATAAGGAAGTTCGGATTGAACTGTCATGACAATGAAACGAGTGTTGATATATTTGAAATATATTCAAAATTATGCTTTGCACCACAATAAGTATCCCACAGTAATGGGGGAATACAATGATGCAAATTAGATCACCGGTTCGACTATTTTAAATCCACAAGTGGATATATTTTCACAGAGGGTGGAAGAGCGGTGTCTTGAAAATTATCCAAATAAACGGGGTATTTCTTGCTCTGTAATGGAGGCTGGTTTTATAGCCTTAGACAAGGCCGGTGAAGAAACAGAATGACTCCAAAATTTCTTAAAGATATTTCACTTTAGCCCAAATCATTTGCACCCATAAGTATATATTGTGATAGTCAAACGGCAATAGGAAGGGCTAGGAGCATTATGTATAACGGGAAATTTTATCATATACGACGAAGACGTTTAACCGTTAGCCAACTACTCTCTAGGGGAATTATCACAATTGACTACGTGAAGTCAAGTGATAATGTGTCGGATCCACCTACAAAAGGCCTAACAAGAGAGGTAGTTGAGAGAACATCGAAGGGAATGAGACTATGACCGAGGACAAGTCACTATGGAGGTAACTCTACCTAGAAGACTGGAGATCCCAAGATCTAGATTCAAGGAGATAAAACAAGGTCATTAGTGACGATTCAACATGGTCAAATAAAATTTTGGTCCATCCTCGTGATGAGACAATGTTCAGTACCAAGGATAAAGCATTAAGATTTTTTAATGGTTTCTAAGTTTGATACGGGATATATCAAATAGTGTATCTATGGGATAACACGTTTAGGAATCATCTACGTAAGTGTGAAGTGTAAGTCGCTTCAAGGAGAACTCTATAAGACCAGTTCTCTACGCACTTATGAACCAGGTGGTGTTCATGGCTGAAACGAACGACAACAATGAGAACCAAAGACGGTTAAGGGTTGATTGTGTGACTTGTGGTTGTCTAGGTATACACCAAAGTTCGACGGTTCAAAGATATCAAATCAACCGATTGACCGTGTATATCCGGCATAAGTTCACTACGAAAAGTTCAAAGGGAAACCTACTTATTCAGATGTGATTAATCCTTACTTGCTAATTACACAGTATTTTCATGCACGTTTTTAGACATATATTCATTCCCCATTCACGTGGAAGATTATTGTATTTTTTTCTTTAAAGGGTGTGAACGGGAAATGAAAGAGACACTTTTTGGATTGCACCTCTCCATATCACCCTTCATTTGTCAATAAATTTAGAGGCTTGGCCTCTTTTTTAAAATCTGAAAAATCTGAAAATGTCTTCCCTCTTTTCTATATTGTTGCATTATCTTCAAATAAACATAAGTATTAAGTGTGATTAGCTCCGTTTGTTGAGTTCGCTGAAGTTCTGTAAATTAAAGTGCCGCTTTTACAGAATAGTTTTTCCGTTTTATCCTGGGAGGAAGTAATCCATAACCTTGGGCAACACTGAGGGGATTAAATTCCTTAAGGACACACAAGCAACTTGTGGGCTCGGAATTATTTTCCGTTTTGTTTATTGAACTAACGTTATTCCTTCTCTAATCTTCTGATTTTGAACACAGATTACCAACAATTGTCGTTACTGTATTCATGAATACATGGATATATGTGAACACAGTCGCATATAGCTGGACTGCCCTGTTTTTTATTTGTTACTGTATTGTATTCATGAATACAGTAGTGTGAATACATCGAATACATTACCGTAACAACTAAATAATAGTTATAGAAAATAATTATGTATATAATAGCTATAGAAAATTAATAGTTACTAAACAATAGTGGTTGGTAAAATTTTTAATTTATTAAAAACAGATAAAAGGAGCTTTTAAGAAACATTATTACAAACTGGAACTAATCAATTTGATATAGTCTCGTAGAGGTCTTTGGGAAAAGTGAATTAAGCATGAAAGGGGGAAACGTTTGTGTATCTATTTCAAGTCCAAATATGGGTCTCAAATTTCTAAAACGAGCCACTGCATCTGCTACTGTGTTTGGTTCCTAGCGAGAAACCAAAGGATTAAGGTAAGGCATGGCAATCAGTAGCATGAAAAATGTTGCCTAGCGTGTATAGGTCGAGTTGATTCGGATTTTTCAATTACCAAATAAAATTAATAGTGTCGGTTTTCTAAATTTATAAACAAAACCAACAAAGTCGGGGTTTTCAATTTCGATTTTTTTTGAGTTTTTTCGATTTTTCCAGGTTTTTGAATTTTTTTTCCGATAAAGTCTTTATATTACAAAATATGTAACTTGTGCTCCAAATATTTTTTTAGTCCCAGTAAAATACAACAATATAATACATTTTTCAATAAAATAACATAATAATATGAGATAAGTCATAGCATTATACTAAAATATTCATTGACAAAGATAATAAAATTGCATAAAGTAAATATTGCTAATAAATTTGCCATAATGAAAATTAGCATAATCTAAAAATACTATATATGACCTTCTAAAATAAATATAACTAATAAGTACTATTAATTACATAACTAAATACTAAAGAAAAAGATATTAGGTTATATGTGTTTATTATAACCAATATAATACTAAAAAATAAATATCCAACACTATTATTATTCCTTGTGTTATTCTAAATTTCATGCTTCTTTAATTTTTCCTTCAATATTATACTTTTTTCTTTAAGAGAAAACAACCGAAGGAAAATAAAATATATTTTTCAACAAGGAAAGAATTTGTTGAGGAAAAGCATGACAAGAAAAGAAGTATTTAAGTTATGATGGTCGTTATGTACCAAAGGATAAATCAAATACTCAAGATAGCATAATTCAAATTATTGTACAGTATGCGGTAGAAATTGGGGCTACTCGATTTCACTCTTTGATCAAGATAGGAATATCACGTAAAAGAGCTAGGACATCGAGTTCGGAATCGAAGCCTCTTTTCAGACCGATATCGAGATCAATCGAGGCTAGAAAGAGACAGACTCTGAGTGACATCGGTATAGCTTGATAACGGAAACGGCGAGATATCCATGATTGGTCAGGATCGTGGCGTGAATCTCGGAATGGGTCAATCTACGACGATTAATCAAATGTTAATATGATTTCTTACTATAATTAGAAGTGTACCTTACTTAGGACTCCTCTATTATATAAAGAGAAATTCCATTCATTTGTAACAATCATTATTCACTGATAAAAATATATACACTCGTTACTTTCTTGTTGTTTTGCTTACTGCTCATCACAACTGCCTTATCATTTACTGTTCTTGTTATTCCACCTCGAGGATATTCCAAATCGAGGTCGAGGCTTTGCTAACATACTGGTTTGATTTATTTTATTATCTAATTCATCCATTTATTTTCTTGCTTATTGGCATTGGATAAAATCACATATCCTTAAAACCACAATATAAGTTTAATTGATATCCGAATTTAAAGGTAAACAGTTTGGCGCCCACCGTGGGGCTAAGGATAATAGTGATTGTTCAGTGCTGATTCTGATAACAAACTATTTTACGCTTGCTCTTGTCAAGTATCTTTGCTTTCAAGTTGAAACATGTCAAACTCACTAAACGCACCCACACACGGTGACAATGGCCTCAGATTTCACAGGGAAAACGATAATGTAATTGCTCCGGGAGTCGAGGTGACATAGATTAATCTTGGGGGAGCACCGGTTGCCAACCTAGTCGATGTCAGTTCGCACGTGGCTTTAAATGCGGACATAGGCGCAGACCCCCAAGGGAGTGTACGCAGAAAAGGTTGATCTGGTGGCCAAGGTGCATAGGGCAGAGGAGACAGAGGAGTTAGTCTCCAGGTGATATTCGAAATGCTACAGGCTCCGCAAGCCGCTATTTCTCAACTACAAAACCAACATAGAACTCCGAGTGGGGTCGAGCCAGAATCCACCCGTCGTACCGAGCCAGTGCCAGAGAGGTCGAATGGTAACGAATCAGGGGCAAATCCAGCAATAATGAAAATGCACGAGGAGCTCACCAAAAGAATTGAGTCAGGAGAAAAGAAAATTGAAGCTAATGATAAGAAAGTGGAAACATACAACTCCCGAGTCAATCAGATACTGGGGGCACCGCCGATTTTGAGGGGATGGATTCGAAGAAATTTGTACAGAAGTCGTTTCCCCCAAGTGCGGCTCTGAATCCCATTCCTAAGAAGTTTCGCATGCCAGATAAACCTAAGTACAATAGGACCATCGATCCCAACGATCATGTTACCTCCTATACATGCGTCATCAAAGGTAAAGATTTAGAAGACAATGAGATCGAATCTGTGTTATTGAAGAAATTCGGGGAAACACTGTCGAAGGGGGCAATGATTTGGTACCACAATCTACCGCCAAATTCCATTGGCTCATTTTCCATGTTAGCAGATTGTTTCGTAAAGGCACATGCCGGGGCCATAAAGGTTGCGACAAGGAAATCAAACCTTTTCAAAGTAAGAAAGAGGGACAATGAAATGTTGAAGGAGTTCGTATCCCGATTTCAAATGGAACGATGGAGTTGCCACCGCTCGTCAGATGATTAAGTCGTTCAAGCTTTCACTCATGGATTGAATGAACGAAGTTCGATAATATCGCATCAACTAAAGAAAAATCTGATTGAATATCCAGCGGTGACTTGGGTCGATGTACACAATCGGTACCAATCGAAGATCAGGGTCGAGGATGACCAATTAGGAGCTCTTTCCGGTTCACTGCATCCGAACAGGTTAACAGCTAAAAATCATAGGGATATCAATAGGGAGCCACGGTCGAACAAAGACCGAAATCAACCGTACATCGCAGATCACAGGAACGGTGGTCCGGGACGCAATTCCGCCAGGAACGATCGAATAAGTGATCGAGGACAGAACTCTCTGGGACTTATGAGAAAAAAGGGTTTGATAAGTACGCTAATCCCACAGAGGCACATCGATTGTCAGAATATAACTCTAGTGTCGATGCATCAGGCATCGTATCGGCAATTGGAAGAGTCAAAGATACTAGATGGCCCAGGCCCATACAGACCGATCATTCCCAAAGAAACCCTAATTTGATGTGTAAATATCATGGAACGCATGGTCACAGGACCAAGGATTGCAGGCAATTAAGAGACGAGGTAGCATGTCTATTCAATGAGGGCCACCTTCGAGAGTTCCTAAGTCATCGAGCCAAGAATCATTTCAAAGAAAGGGACGCCAACAGGAAAAATGAACAGGAGGAGCCGCAATATGTCATTCATATGATCGTCGGTGGGGTCGACATTCCGCAGGGACCCATATTCAAACGCACTAAGGTATCAATTACTAGGAAAAAATGAACCCGAGATTATGTGCCAGAAGGCACCGTATCATTCAACGACGAGGAGGCAGAAGGAATTTCTCAGCCCCACAATGACGCTCTAGTAATTTCTATCTTATTTAAAAAGAGTTCAAGTTAAGCGTGTTTTAGTGGATCCAGGTAGCTCGACCAATATCATCCGATCAAGGGTCGTGGAGCAGCTCGGTCTACAGGATAAAATCGTGCCCGCAGATCGAGTCTTGAACGGCTTCAATATGGCTAGTGAGACAACTAAAAGAGATATTATCCTACCGGTAAACGTGGCTGGAACCATTCAATATACCAAGTTCCACGTAATCGAGGGCGACATGAGATACAACGCCCTACTCGGGAGGCCTTGGATCCACAACATGAGGGTTGTACCTTCGACTCTCCACCAAATGATGAAATTCCGGACGTCGAACGGAGTAAAAACAGTGTACGGGGAGCAGCACGTTGGGAAAGAAATGTTCGCGGTCGATGAGGTAATACTGATATCGGTGCTATCAATAGAGTAAGGATCGAGTGTCAAAGGTAAATAGGAACCAAATCGCCACCAGCCTCGACCAAATCGGAGAAACAAGAAATGGAAGAAGAAGAGGAAGATTTTTTGACTCCTCGAACTTTGGTTGTTCCCGAAGATTCCGACGCTACCAAATCAACGGTAGAAGAGCTGGAACAGGTTATATTGATCGAGTACCTTCCCGAGCGAAAGGTATACTTGGGAACGGGGTTAACCCCCGAACTTAGGAAAAAGCTTATTCAGTTTCTTATATATAACATTGATTGTTTCTCTTGGTCCCACTTAGATGTGACAGGGATTCCACCGGAGATAACAACACATCGACTAAGCCTGGACCCAAAGTTCAGACCGGTGAAACAAAAGAGAAGGACCTCGTCCGAGGTAAAGCACGCATTCATAAAGGACGAGGTAACTAAACTTCTCAAAATAGGATCCATTTGGGAGGTGAAATATCCCGAATGGGTAGCTAATGTTTTCGTAGTTCCTAAAAAAGGGAACAAACTTAGGATGTGTGTAGGTTATAAGGATTTAAACAAGACATGTCCCAAAGATTCTTTTCCATTTCCTAACATCGATCCCATGATCGATGCCACGGCCGGCCACGAGATCCTTAGTGTTTTTTATGCCTATTCCGAGTACAATCAAATTCAAATAAACCTGGAAGACCAAGAAAAGACTTCATTTATCACCAAGTATGGAACATATCGTTATAACATAATGCCCTTCGGGCTAAAAAACGTAGGATCTACCTACCAATGCTTTAGTAAATAAAATGTTCGAAGAACAAATAGGTAAGTCAATGGAAGTGTATATTGATGACGTGCTAGTTAAATCCCTATGCGTAGAGGACCATTTGACACATTTGCAGGAAACATTCAAGATACTGAGAAAATACAACATGAAGCTCAACCCCGAGAAATGTGCTTTCGGGGTCGGTTCGGGAAAGTTATTTGTCTTCATGGTGTCGAATCGAGGAATCGAGATCAACCCTGATAAAATCAAGGTTATTGAAGACATCACTGTCGTGAACATCGTTAAACCCGTACAAAGGTTGACAGGACTGATAGCTGCCTTAGGCCGATTCATATTAAGATCGTCAGATATGAGTCATAGATTCTTCTCTCTACTAAAAACGAAGAACGATTTCGCCTAGACTCCGGAATGCCAACAAGCGTTAGAGGAATTGAAGAGATACCTCTCGAGACCACCATTGCTTCATACTCCAAAAGCAGATGAAAAACTCTACTTATACTTGGCAGTCCCAGAAATCGTGGTAAGTGGTGTCCTGGTTCGAGAAGAGCAAGGTACGCAATTTCCTATTTATGTAAGTCGAACTCTAGGAGAAGCAGAAACTAGATATCCACACTTAGAGAAATTGGCACTTGCACTGATAAGCGCCTCTAGGAAGCTAAAACCGTATATTCAATGTCACCCCATATGTGTATTAATCACTTGCCCGCTTCGTAATGTTTTGCATAAGCCCGAACTGTCGGGCCGATTGGCCAAATGGGCCGTCGAACTCAGTGGGTACGATATCGAATATCAACCCCGAACGGGCATCAAGTCTCAAATTTTAGCAGACTTCGTGGCCGATTTCACGCCAACCCTCGTACCTGAAGTCGAAAAGGAACTCTTGTTAGAATCAGGTACATCATCGGGGGTGTGGACCCTTTTCATAGACGGCGCTTTGAATGTGAAGGGGTACGGTCTAGGCATCGTTTGAAGCCGCCTAAGGGCAACACTATTAGACAATCCATCAAAACTTCTAAGTTGACTAACAATGAGGCCGAGTATGAGGCCATAATTGCAAGTCTCAAACTAGCTAAAAGCTTGGGAGCAGAAGTCATCGAAGCCAAGTGAGACTCCTTGCTAGTAGTAAACCAAGTAAACAAAAACTTCAAGGTCCGAGAGGATAGAATGCAAAGGTATTTGGACAAGCTGCAGGTAACTTTGCACCGTTTTAAAGAATGGACCTTGCAGCACATACCTCGCGAGCAGAATAGTGAAGTCGATGTCTTGCAAATTTGGGGTCATCAGTCGAGGAAAACGAAATCATCTTGGGGACCATCATTCAACTCTCGAGATCCGTGATCGAAGAAGGTCATGTTGAGATAAACTCCACAAGCTTAACTTGGGATTGGAGGAATAAATATATCGAGTACTTGAAAAACGGAAAGCTCCCATCGGACCCTAAAGAATCGAGGGCCCTACGAACAAAAGTTGCTCGATTCACACTGACTGGATATGGGACATTGTATAAAAGGACGTTCGACATACCATTGGCAGTATGTTTGGGACACCGATTACGTTCTACGAGAAGTCCATGAAGGTACTTCTGGGAACCACTCCAGTGCTGAATCACTAGTTCACAAAATCATTAGAGCGGGATACTATTGGGATAGTATGGAAAAGGACACTAAGGAGTTTGTTAGAAAATGTGATACATGCCAAAGGTATGCACCAATGATCCACCAGCCCGGAGAATAACTTCATTCGGTCATATCCCCATGGCCATTCATAAAATGGGGGATGAATATCGTCAGCCCTCTACCATCGGCTCCAGGTAAAGCTAAAGTCATTTTGTTTATGATTGACTACTTTTCTAAATGGGTGGAAGCACAGGACTTCGAGAAAATCATAGAAAAAGAATCTATAGACTTCATCTGGGATCACATCATATGTCGATTCAGGATACCTGCCGAAATTGTATGCGACAACGGAAAGCAATTCATCGGCATCAAGGTAACGAAGTTTCTCGAAGAGAATAAAATAAAAAGGATCTTATCGACCGTATCATCCAAGTGGAAATGGACAGGCCGAGTCAACGAACAAAACTATCATTCAGAATCTAAAAAAAAAGATTGAACGACGCCAAGGGAAAATGGAGAGAAATTCTACCTGAGGTCCTTTGGGCGTATCGAACAACATCAAAGTTCAGTATGGGGGCAACCCCGTTCTCCTTAGTATATGGCTCTGAAGCCTTGATTCTAGTCGAGGTCGGGGAACTCAGCGCCAAATTTGACATACAACGGAAGAATCAAATCACGAGGTTATGAATACTAGCCTCAAACTATTGGATGAGAAACAAGAAGCCGCACTCGTTCGGATGGGTGCGCAAAAACAACAAATCGAGAGATATTATAATAGAATAACCAACCTTCGCCACTTCAGAATCGGGGACTTAATCCTAAGGAAAGTCATCATCAACACTCGAGATCCTAATGAAGGAAAACTCGGCCCAAATTGGGAAGGACCCTATCAAGTCCTCGATATTGTTGGAAAGGGATCTTACAAGATAGGCACGATAAACGACGAGCAACTACTAAACAATTGGAACATCTCACTCCTCAAGCGATAATAATGTTAAGGTATGACCTTCTTCTTTTTTCGTTTACGTTTTTCACTAACTTATTTTCAGGTGTTCGGGCAAAAATATTGGGGTTATCATCAAACAGGAAAATATTAGGACCCTAAAAGCACGCGTTGCACTCTTTTTCCCTTCGACCATTTTTTATCCCAAATGGGTTTTTACGGCAAGGCTTTTAATGAGGCAACCATTGTTCGTGTTGACTTAGAGTATCCGAGGTCTCCTTACATTCAACCTCGAATACTGGGGGGCATCACCCTCGGATGATTTATTTTCAAGGGAAAATACTTCGTGTCAAAAGGCCTTCGATAGGGAAACTTTGTAATGGGCCAAACGGTCTAATGAACTGTGTCCATGTATATTAGTCGAGCCCCATTGGGAAAACATGTACGCATGTATGAATTATTCAAAGAAACATTTTTCCTTATAAAATATCTTGTGCCTCAAAGAAAATTTTCTACTATACAAGCTCCATGCTTATGATTTTTGTGAAAAATGTCTCAAGGGCCAAGTACAATTGCACCTCGAACGATCAACCCCCCAACTCGGGGACTGCAGTCGAAAATCAACATGTTCGAATTATCTAAACTCGAATCCATAAGACCTCAAAGAGGCATCCCTCGATTTATAGGCCAAGGCCATCATTCTCGGGGACTAAAGTTTTGAACAAGTTCGAAGTGTTGTTGGGAAAATAAGGCCAAGAGGCACACCCAAAGGCTACGACCAAACTAACGTGGCTCGGAGACGTCCGAATCCCGTAATAAAAGCAGGCCTTCGAATTCTTTGAAAATCGGTTCAAAAAGGCTACCCTCGGTAAAATAATCAAAGGGCTTATTTAAAATTAGCCCTCGAAAAACCTTAAGAGGTATCGATTTATTCAAATACAAACTTGTGCTAAGGCGCAAAAGACAAAGGGGTTTCGATCAACATTAAACCCTCAAAAACCCCAATGGATAAATACATGCTAAGGCATAAGAAATTTTTACTATGTCTTTAAGCCGAAAGAGGAAAAAAATAGCCATCCTTTGGAGGCCATATCGGCCCAATTCAAAGAGCCTAAGGGCCAATACACTTAGAGTTCGAGAAAGTGTTCTCACTCAATTCGAACCTAAGGGTTTCACTACTTCAAGCTCAAATAAAAACTCACTCGACTACAGCTCGAGGATTCGCCTCGATACAAACCTCAAGGGTTTTGTTGCTTTAAGTTCGATTCTTACTCGAACTCGACTATAAAAACAATAATATTATGACTTCGACCAAGCCACCCAAAACCAAAGTCTCGAACATATTGTTTAAAGCATAAAAGTGCGCTAAAATTTTACAAGGCACAAAACAAGTTTGAAGATAAAATTTGAAGGCATTCAAAATAAATATATATATATATA
>ML277800.1:2141-28554 GCA_005239495.1 Nicotiana undulata
AAGGTAGCTGTCCAGCGTCCACAGTTTTTCCATTTCCCTTCCTTATTTAGTCTTAGCATTGATTCAGTGACATTTATTATAGTTTTAGCAGAGTTAGTTTATTTATTCTTAGATGCTCATGACTATTGACTCCAGTTCTTGGGAGGTTGTTTAGGTTAATATGGGAACGCTAATACTTAATTATATTAATTATGATGTGGTTGGTTGCTTATTAATTAATTGTGAACTATTATAATTGAACAAAAGCGCAGTAAGGAGATGGTTGGCTAGCCTAGTTCCACGATAGGCGCCATCACGACCTGTTAGGATTTGGAGTCGTGACAGTTTTTCAATGCTAATGACAATTTTGTTTGGTTGGAGAAATGACCTTAGGCATTCTTTGTGTTATTCGAAAACCACGTTAGCCTTTTTGAGCCACCTTTATAGATATTATCACTTGTTATCCTATTTGATCCTTGAACTTTTTCTTTGGTCACCTCAATACTAGCCTTCCCCTTTTGAAACTAATTCTTCTTTTGAACCCGTCCCTCCTTGAATATTGAGAATGAGGCAAAAATCCTAAGTTGGGGGTGTAGTATCAAAGTGGAAGCTGAGAAGGTACTCTTTTGAAATCAAGCTCCAAAAGAAAATAATAAATAAAAAAAAATACAAAAGGAAAATACAAGAGAAAAAAATCAAAAAGAATATGGGAGCTTTGAAGAGACTAATTGAGGTAGTTAAAGTGTTTCTTTGTTGGTAACTAGATGCGAATGAAGCCATATGGTTTGAATAGAAACAAAGTGCATCAAGAAAGAAAAATGTGAGTAGTGTTCAAGGAGGGTGGAGCCATTTCCCAAATGAGTATCCCACCTTCACCTAAACCTACATTACAAGCTTATAAAGTCCTTATGGGATCCCCAAACGAATATTCTTGAATGTGCTATGAATTAAAATAAGGTCAAGCCTATGGTATGATGTGTTGTACAACTTGAAGTTTTTTTTTTGTGAGTGTGAGTGTCGTGGTAAATATGTCCCCCGTTTTGTCTTCGTAAATATTGCAAGTTGGGACCTTCTTTCTTCTTGGTGAGGGCACATGAACTGTGAAGCATAACAGTAGTTGAGTTCTGGAAATCGGGTGCACGCGCACTCAACCGAAAGTAACATTTAGTCAAATTGATCGAGGCTCAAAGTGCAAAAGTTGAGTAGTTTCCATATAAATAGCAGTAATTGTTCATGATGGGTAAATGGATGAAATGCATGCTTGTAGTACTGGCACTTAACACTGTCCTTGGTCATAGTTTCTTCCGGTCTTACAGTTTAAGTCTAGTTTAGGATAGAGTCATTTTAGTTTCTTGAGGACAAACAAGAGTTTAAGTAGGGGGTGTTGATGTACCGGAGAATTTCGGCATATTTGATACCAAATTACTTAAATTATAGTTTGTTTAAAGAGCATTTGTCTTTTATACTTATAGAATTTTGACGTTTTGCAGTGCATGAGATGTAAATACTCAAGACCATGAAAAGAAAGCAAAGAAGCTAAAAAGTGAGGGGAGCAACACTAATGCGATCGCATATTTGACAAGAGAGCGTCGCATAAGTCAAATGCGAAACGCGTTGTTCACCCAGGGATCGCAAACCACAACAGAAAAGATGGGCCAATCTCAAGGGCTAAAATGCGGTCGAGTATGCGAGCGCATAACTCACATGCGAAACGCATTGTTCACCATGGGATCACAGACCGCAACAGAAAAGATGGGCCAATCTCAAGGGCTAAAATGCGGTCGCGTATGCGATCGCATAACTCACATGCGAACCGTATACTTAATCGCAGAATCTCTGATACCTGAAGCTGCACCAAGAATGCGATGTTAAAATGCGGTCGCACATCAACAATGCGGACCGCACAACAACAATGAGGTGACGACCAGGAAACTAGGGTTTAGTTATGCGATGAGAACAAGAAGGATGCGATCCGCATTCCTGATGTGCGACAGGAATGCGATCGCATAACCTGTCTGCAGGGGTATTTTTGTCTGTGACCCACCCGACCTTTGGCCCACTATAAAAGGATTTACTTGGGTTTTGTGGGTCATTCTTGTCCAGTCTTTGAAGAACATTCCCCTATTAGAATATTCTCTTCTTTTTGGAAGCATTATAACACTTCATTCTTGTTTTGTAAGCATTCATGACACTTAATACTCTTAGCTTTTTGTCATTTATTATGAGTAGCTAGCCTTAACTACTAAGGTTGTGGACCCTAAACGGGTGTTATGTATTTGGGTTTTTAACATTGAATATATGCATAATGGGTTGTTGATATTTATTTACTCTTCATTATACATTTCTTATTAGTGGTTGCAAACATTGACTTATGCCATAATTCTTTCTTAACTTGGAAAAGTGGGTTAGAATTGGTAAGAGTAAATAACAAAGACTCAAGGCTTTAAACCTTGTTTAATAGAATCACTTAGGGATAAGATGGTTCTATTTGGCATATAGTGATTTGGATTTCATTGTAACTCTTCTATATTTGGGAAAATTATAAAAGAGGAAATACTACTTTATTATTGGAAAATATTGGGTAGCCATCTAGAAATCAATTGCATATCAAGAACATCCCATTAGAAATATATCATATTAATACCCATTTGCATTACACGTCATAAAAAGGGGACACAACCTTGGTTCACCTAAACATATTAACTATACTTTTAAGTAAATCTCAGTGCTACTACTTCTATTAGTTTACTACACAACCAACCCCCATCTCCCCATTTACTAATGGAATAGAATTACGATTTGAGTTAAGAATCACACTATCAAAGTAACATTTTAACACCTATTCCCTGTGGGATTCGACCCCAACCTCGTTGGGTTATTATATTTGACTCCGACCGCTTTACACTATTTTAAAGTGTAATTTGAGCGTATCACAATCATGACAGGAACCAAACATTATACTAGGAAACCCTTATATAAGGAAAGGAATGTAACCCATAAGATCATCTGAATTCTCGGATATAATCTACCGTACTTTTTGCACTCTACATTATTGTCTGTTACTCGATTTTTCTATATTTTTTATATTACTTTCCTGATTATCAGTAACCCATGTTCATCCTAAAATATATTTGGTCAAGGAATCTAATTATTTTATTAAACAGTGACAAGTCAAGGTTAGACTCAACACTTACCTCAATTTCGTAAGCCACTCACCGCTCAATTATAGATTTTCCTTTAGAATCTTGCTCTAACTTGCTCGAATCTATTCATAATTAACTCAACATCATTAATTTAGGCTAAAGGAACTAACTTTATTGAAAATTACAATATTTCCTAAGTTTTCTAAAAAAACGTGAAAACCCGACCCCGGGCCCGCTTGGCCTAAACTCGGGGTTTGGACTAAATTATGTTTACCCATTCACCCACGAACCTAAATATACAATTAGTTTTGAAATCCGGCTTCAATTTGAGGTAAAGATTCGATTTTTACAAAATTTCCGGTTTCGACCCAAACCCTCAATTTTTACCATGAAAATTCTTAATTTTTGATTTGAAAGTGATGAAAAATAATTAGTAATTTAAAGAGTAAAGTTTTGAATTGTTTACCCGTGCCTTGGAGATGATATTTGGTGAAACAATTTGTTCCCAGGGCCGTGGGGTTCGTCAAGTTAAGCTTTTGAATCACTCAATTTGATTTTATAAAGAAGGAGATATGTAGGTTTTAATATTTGCAAATAGTGCAGATTTTTAATACGCCATTAGTGATAATTTCGTAATTAATCTGACAATCTTAGTAAACTTGCCATAAAATCCTCATACGATGTCCAAATTCGATGATTCTTTTTGCTACGGGTCCATAATTACGATATGGATCTAATATTTCATTCAAAACAGAAATCGGGGCTCATTTGTTCAATATGATATCATTTATGCTTGAAGAAACGACGTCGAACCATAAGAAAGAACGGGTGCTACACAACCCAAACCTATTTGAAACTCACCCGAGCCCACGTGACTCTAAACCAAACATGCACACAAGTCTAATAGCATCATACAGACTTTCTCTTGTGATCAAATCATGAAAATAACATGTAAAACTATGAATTAAACCTCAAAACTCATTACTATTCTCAAGAACACTTAAAGTTCACTATGTATCAACCGGACATCCGAATCACGTCAAATAAATTTCGATTCTCACCAAATTTTGCAGACAAGGCTTAAATATCATAACAAACCTGTATCGAGCTTCGGAACCAAAATACGGGCATGATACCAACGGTTTCAAACGTTAATTCGTTTCTTTATTTCATTAATAATTCAGCAAAACAATTTCTTTCAAAAATTGATTTCTAAGGCTTGGGACTTCGGAATTCAATTCTGGGCATACGCCAAAGTCTTTTACTGCGGACCTCCCGAGATCGTAGAAACATAGATCCGAGACCGTTTACTCAAAATGTTGACTCAAGTCAACTAAAACCAAATTTTTAATTCTAAAAATTATTATTTCTTATATTATCACATAAAAGCTTTCCGGTATCATGCCCCTACTATGCACGCAACTCGAGGTAGTTAAAATTAATCTTTTTATGGATAATAAGCCTAGAAAGGAGTCTAAATTCATAAAATGACCCCTTGGGTCATCACAGCTCGTTACATTCTTCCCCACTTAAACATACGTCTGTCCTCGAACGTGCCAAGAAGCGTTCCGAAGTTGCCAAAAAATTAATTATTTTACACCTCGTGCACCTATCTGCGCCACCACAAACCATATTAGCACATTAGCTCGAGCAAGATTGAAGATCCTTCCTTTCTATCTTGGCCAACAAGCCTTAAAATTAAATTCCAACATCCGGAATACAAGACCAGATTCTAATATATGAACCTCGCATCAATCACTACACGCTGTACCAAAACATGATCATGCACCCATGTTGAAATCACACCATGCACCGCATAATTCGTATACCTATTAAAAAGTCTTCCAACTGTAAAAGCTATAAATTCACTAACATGATGCCGTAGTATACCTCATGATGTTAGTAAGCCTAATCCAACCCTCGCCACACTGCAGTGACGAAAATGACCCGTAGAAGCTCATAACCGCCCCCCAAATCAATAACTCATGGAGTCTCTCCGGTGGTAAGAACCATTACTTCATTCTGGACTGAATAGTGATATTATCACTTTAATATAACCTTACATAAACTCGATCGTACGGTACTCAGGTCCAATAACCTCGTCTCATCCATTACAAGATGCTCGGGAAATAATCCACCTCAAAAACCGTCTAAAATCTCTTGTGACGCCATCAATGCGCCCACAAGCCACACCTCTATTATGACTAATAAGGAATAACGAACCCGAATACAAGATTATCCGGCCTGCACAAGGAACAAAACAACCAACCAATGTTGTGAACCTATCTCAGAGATAAAAAATAAAACACACAAAATAAGTGTAAGGGACTTTACTCAACATCTTACTGTTGCAGTGTGCAACCCTTTTCACACATGATACTGTTGCGTTGTGCAACCCGATCGAAACATCATACCCGTGGCGATGTGCCACCCGATCCACACACATGCAATCAATAAGTAAATACCTACCGATCCAAAATGCTCATATCCACAAAATACCGGAATGTCGACCACAAACACGTTAAGTGCATAAACACAACCCAGGGGAGACAGATAACGCCATGTGTTGACGATCAATTTTTACCCTCTCCTTTGAAACTAATTTATTTACACTTAATAAATTTACAATAAATATTTTAAAAGTATTTTCTAATAAAGATACCTATTTTTACAAATTAATTGAGTATTAGTTTTGAAATTAATCACGTGGTATTAGTATTATATAATTACAAATTTACTACTATTTTAAGATTATAAAATAAATTTTACATCACATAGGATTTATAGTTAATTTAATGAATCCTTAATTTCTATTTAATTAGACTACTATGTTAATAATTCGAAATTACTGTTACAATTTAGAAAATAAAGTATTTTATAAACAATTGCAAAAAAATTGTAACGACCCGGTCGGTCGTTTTGAGAGTTAGCGCCCCGATCCCCTAATAACTGTTTCTCCCATATATTTTTATACTATTGGAACTTGTCGGAGCGTTGAGTGGTGAAGTCCGGAGTGGTTTTGGACACTTAGTCCACAATTATGGAATTTAGCTTTAGAAATTGGGCCGTAGCTAGAACTGTGTGAAGATGGATACGGAATGGAATTTCGTCAACTCCATTAGCTCCGTTGAGTGATTTCGGGGTTAGGAGCATGTTCGGAATATGTTTTCGGGGTCGGTTGTAGATTTAGGCTTGAATTGGAAAGTTGGAATTTCGGCGATTTCGGCCGATAGGTGAGATTTATATATCGGACTCGAAATGGAATTCCGAAAGCGACAGCAGGTCCATAATGTCATTTATGACCTGTGTGCAAAATTTGAGGTCATTCGCATGAGTTTTGACGGGTTTTAGAATCGGATGTGAATTCTAGAAATTTCATAAGTTCTTAGGCTTGAATCTATGCATAATCGATGATTTTGATGTTATGAGATGTGTTTTTAAGGCTCGACCAAGTTTGAACAAGGTATTAGGGTCATTTGGTAGGTTTGGTTGAGGTCCCACGGGCCTCGGGGTTGTTTCGGATGCCCAACGGGTGAATTTTGGAACATGGAACAGCTGAACCAATGTTGGTTCTGGTGTCTCGCACCTGCGATGGTTTTTCCGCAGGTGAGGACACGCAGGAGCGGATGGTGGGTTCACAGGTGTAGTTCAAGTGGGGATGGCCATTGGTCGCAGGTGCGGCCTGGGTTCCCCAGGAGCAGGATTGCAAATGCGGCCAAGTGACCGCAGGTGCGGCCCCAGCCTTCTTAAGTGACTTCCGCACCTGCGATGGATATTCCGCATGTGCGGCAACGCAGGTGCGATCATAGGGTCGCAGGTGCGAAATCCCTGGAGTGTTATACCAAAAATTCGAGGGCTTGAAATTCATAATTCCAATATCGATTTAGAGCTCGAGATTTGGTGATTTTCAGTGGGGTTCAAAGAGGAGATTCATAGGTAACATTTCCTAACCTTATTTCACTTATATACCATTAATATTTATCGATTTCCTCAACATAATCAATGAATTTGGTTGAAAAACCATGAAATTGGGATGAAACTTCCCCAAGTAGAAATCTGAGGATTTAGGGAGATTTAGACGTTGGATTTTGATGATTCTTGTTCGAGTGAGTTCTTGAACGAATGGGTGTTCGGGAAATATAATTTTTACCCAATTCCGAGACGTGGGCCCGGGGGACTTTTTGGGCGAATTTCCTATTTTCGCGTATTAGCTTATAAATACTTAGCTATTTTTTTTCCTTGAGGTGATATTTACAATATGCAATCGAATTTATTAGATTTGGGCCACCCGGAGTCGGATACTCGTGGCAAGAGCGTGGTCTTGAGTTGATTTAGCGCAGTCGAGGTAAGTGGCTTGCCTAACTCTATGTTGGGGACTTCCCATTAGGCATTTTATACTGATTTTACTATGTGGACGCCGTGTAAGTGAGGTGACGAGTGCGTACATGGGTCATTGTTGCTGATATTCAGTTTTTCCTTCCATGGCATAATTCACTTTCATTCCTAAATTACTGCTTCCTATCCTAACTGAGTAGTTAGTTTAAGATTGAGCATGCCTACCTGTCCATACTCGATTCCCTCTTATTTGCTACTAGTTGCTCCATGCTTAGGTAGTCTTAAGTTATTCTTGCCTGTTGTTTTCCTGGACTGTTTAATTAAGCTGCACTGCATTGCATATTTAAATTGGGACTACGGACCGAGATCCGGGAGCTTTCCCCCTGTACTGTATTGCATATTTAAATTGGGACTACGGACTGAGATCCGGGAGCTTTCCCCCTGTACTGCATAGCATATTTAAATTAGGACTACGGACCGAGATCCGGGAGCTTTCCCCATGTACTGCATTTCATATTTGTTGATGAGATATATGTTGTGTTGAGCCGAGGTCTATTCTTTATTATTACTTTCAACTTTCCTTCAAGTTTCATTTTATTGCCGCTATTTATATGTTATTGTTCAAACTTTCACTGTCATATTTTCAAACTCAGTGGGGCCTCAACCTGACCTCGTCACTACTTGACTATGGTTAGGCTTGGCACTTACTGAGTACCAATTGTGGTGTACTCATGATCTTCCTGCGCATGTTTTCCCCATGTGCAGATCCAGGTACCAGTACGCAGCGCTTTGGCTAGGAGTACCTGAACAGCATTTCGGAGACCGCAAGGTAATTCTGCCGCGTCCGTAGAATCCCACATGTCCCTGTCTACTCCATTATAGACTTAGGAGATAGTCAGATATACATTTCTTTTTCCATTGTATAGAGCACACGTGTATAAAGCTTGTGATTGTGATATTCCGGGTTTTTGGAAAAAGTAAAAGTTATAGTAGCCGAGCAGCTAGTTTATAATATTATTTTTTCTTTACTTTTTCTATTTATGCTTTGTCTTATTTCCGAAATTTTTAGGCTTACGTAGTCCTAGAGGCTAGGTGCCGTCGCGAGACCGTTCAGAGGGTAAAATGGGTCGTGACAAAAATGGTAGTATATTTTACGATTACAATTTTACTATTTTATTGAAAATAATTAAGTTTACTTAAATAAATTTCAAAAGTGTAAAAGACAAAATGCTACAATTGCAATATTCGACCAATTACAAAGTGTCCATCTTTTAAATTCATTTTCACAATCCCAAGCCCAAACGGATCTGACCCAGTCCAATTACCCTATCTCTATTCCAATGTGGAAATTCGGGCCACCTTTATTGAGCCAATGAGATTGCACCACATCACCTCTCTTATCACTCACAAAATAAACACACATGCATCTGAACCCTTGGTTCGTCTGATCAACAACTCACATTTAATCTCCAAATTCCTTTAGATTTTTAAAACTTGTCCCAGAGATCTTATCTCCGCCGTCCAAATCTTATAATCTAGCGGACACCAAAAATCCTAAATGACCAAATTATCAGGACCGTTGATCATCAGATCCAACAGCCCAGATTCCATCTCCCATCTTTAACCCTAGAGACGACTTTCCAATTAACCTAAACCCTAAAGCATTTCCCCCTTTGACCACCGCCCTCATTTCCCCTTCCTCTCTCTTTTCTCTCATCTCCATCATCCATCAGCCTCCGAAACCTTACACAAATTTGTGCAAGGTCACTCGAAATCACTTTGAATCATCTCTTCTATCTCTCTATATGTGAATTGTGCTGCTAATTTCCTCTTTCAATCACAAGTTTGAAACGCCTAAATCTGAATCTGTAAGCTCAGAATACTGATGGCTTGATTTCTTCTTTGTTCTTTCAAATCCAACTTACATATTCATCTGCTTTGTCCCTAGGTTGTGAGGCTAGTTTATTTCAGTTTCCATTTTTGTTGACTACATTTGAAACCCCTAATGTGAAACCCTAGACTCAAAGATGCAACTTCAAATCTCCGAATTTCCTTCGTGTTCTATTAAATTGGAGCGAGCATGTATGAGTACATTTTATAGCCTCATCATGATTATTCAAAGTCCAGAAGTCAAATGCAATGACCTCTGGACATTGGAGCTTTGATGGATGGGTTTTTCCTTCAACGGCCAGCCTTCCTCACTCAGGTAATATCTTCTCAGGATTTCCCCCCCCCCCTGCTATCTTTAATTTTCACTCGTTTTGCTTGCATCATCTGAGCTTTGTCACTTTCCACTATCATTTTGAATCCGTTAAACCCTAGAGTCTTAAATGGAACTATAAATAGGGTCTTTAATATTCTCACCTAACACGAACAACCTAACAGAGAAAACGACCAACAACCATCTAAGAGTAAGTATGAGATTTCCTAAATCTAGGGTTTCTTACTGATTTCTCTTTTCATTTCTTAGTGATTTCATTACTTCGAGCTTGAAGCTTTGGGTCTTAAGAAATTAAGAGAAATCCTTGTTTGGTATGCTGCCCTCGAGAAGGTTAGTATAACTCTATCTCTTCTCTTTTGATAATCTTATTACAATTTTATGAATATGCTTGTTGTCTTCTATTAACTGTTGTCGTTTGTGATGTTATCATTAATATAAAAATGTTATCTTCATGTTCATCATTAGGTGTTGTTGATCTTTGATCCTTTGTCATGTTTCTGAATATCTTCAAATTGATATTGACTAGCTTGTTATATGACTTTAATTATTCTCATTACTGGATCCTAATAGTTTGCATGATTATGTTCCCTTAATGTGCCTTAATGGCTGTCATGCTTGTCTAAGCTTCAGATTTACTATCAATAGTTCTATTGTAACCTTTATCTCTAACTATTTTCCTACATTCTTGTGGTCGAGATTATCGTTTGATAATCCTAGTTTGGACAAAACTTGAAAGTTCATAGTTTAATCATTCACTACTTAACTAACGCATGAAAAGTCTAAGTGTTTAAGTGTTCTCCTTCTCTATACATGTACCTTCTAACTCCGAGGGAAACTTATGGGTTATCATTATGACATTCTCATGATTATATCTAATTGTTGGTTGCATCTGTATGAAACAGTCTTGTTGAGTTGAAATTTTTTTTCATGAATATCAATAACTCTGATGTATATATCCTGCTAAGATTAAGTCATATATTCATAAAAAAAAGTCATAATCATGTTTGTTATAGTTGATTAGTAGCTGCTGTTAAGGTCAACATAGTTGCCTCATGCTTAGATGCAACCCTCAATTACATGGTTGAGTTAAACATGTTTGGTATCCTTTATGACACTGCTGATTTTGTGAAACTTACCCTGCCTTTGTAAGACCACTAAAGTATATGTGTGTATGTTGATATTAAATGATGTATTTCCCCTGTTTGGCTTCATGACTCCATGCTTTTGTTTTTGAAATTGTACGCAGTCCTCTCTTTCCTGCTATTCTAAAACTGAATCTGATTTTTAATCCAATGAGAAGTTCTCTATTGCTACTGCTTGAACATAGTGTCTATTTAAGATTAATACTATTACGAGAATGATCCTGTTAAGCATCGTTAGGAGTTCCATGTTTGAGTCCGTAAACATGTAGTCCTACTAAGAATCCTGATCATGTTCTGATATTCTTGATAACACGCATAAGAGTTGCTTGATGTGATTGTTTGTTTGAATCCTTGTTAATGCTTCTACGAACTCCAAGCAGCGTAGTCATTCTATGCATGTGGTAGTAGCAATACTTAAGCTAATCAACACATAATTAGTATACCAAGGCAGAAGTATCCATTGGGTTGCTGAATATCTGAGTTGTGTGAGCTTACCTATTCTTTGAATGTGATCCCAAGTGTTCAGGTCTTTAGCAGTGAAGCTTAGTGTTCTGTTCCCCTCCCCATATGTATTTGAAGTCTGATTTGTTTAACGTGTGTATCCTTCATTTGGTATTAGAATGGAACTACTCTTATGTCTTTATGTTGTTCTTTTAGGGAGAAGTATATTTCTATGGTATTTGTATTGTGGTATTTGATTTACATTGAAAGAGCCTGATTGGGATTTAAACCCATAGGTAAAAATGAGTCATTAGTGGTTAGGGGTATTTGGGAGTGGAGTTTAACTCTAGGTTGGGCAGCTCTCCCCGGCACAAGCATTACCCTGGGCCGTGAGGCCCTTGGCAACTTGAAATGTTGAGGTTCAAAGGGGGCATCGACCTTGAGTAGAACTCTCTCCTTTGCCTTTTTAATTAACTCTTTTGGTTCTTTAGGAATTTAGTGTTTATCTACAACGAAAGGTTTTTAATGTAAATTATTTGCCAGGTATAACCACCACATTAATATAATTTTCTCATAGTATTTTAATATTGATAGTTTGTTAAAGTTTTTGCTCCAAGTATCTATTTATATGTTTTATACATGGATTAAATACATAGAACATGTATCTAATGAACTTCTTTTTCTTTTGGACATGTACAATTGTTTGGGCCATCCAAGTTCCTAAGGAAACTCAAGCCCAAGCCCAGCACTGCTGCATTTTTTGAAGTCTAAAGTCAGGCGTAGTCGCTTTTTACTAGTGGGCTTGCCTTTTTGTGGCCCAATTTCTGGAGTCCAATTCTCTCTTTAAACTCCTTTATTATTGTTTACTGCTTCGCTAGTTTGGTTCACTGCCTTGTTGTATTTCGTTACATCTTTTGTTATTGTCCTATCTCTCCAACGCTGATATATTGGATTGTATGCTTTACTTTATACCTTAATGTCATATAAAACCTAGGCAAGTCCTAAATAACATAGGACTAAAAAAGAATTAGTTGGTAACTAATGTCTTGCTCGCCAATTATAATTGCTTATATCATTATCATGTTTTCGCTCACCTTCTTTTTTCTTAAAATATATTTGAAGCCCAAAGCTTAGAAAAACAGCAACCCCCATTTATAAAAGGAAAATCGGATCCGAATCGCAAGGCTAACCTTCTAAAAAAATCGTCTCTTTCAAAAACCAAAGTGTTGCGGCCTAGCGAAGATTTTAAAACGATTCCTCGAGTCTAATATTTAAGATTTCAAAAATCAAGGTATATCCAAGTCTCACTTTCTTACAAACATCTCTTAGTGTTACATGAACATCCATTCTCTAAAAACCAAGTGTTTTATAACTTAACCTCTTTTCACATGCTTTATAAGTATAAACCACTCATATGCATATTTCAAAAACTCTTTCAATTATATGCACCAACATTATTTTTAGACTCCTTTATAAACTCACAACCTTTTAAAGTCTCACGTTCCTTTTATTAATATTATACTCTCCCTTAGATATACAGTAAGTTGTACTCTTTTATACTAATTGAGCGTGGTGCGAATAATTAATCATTTAAAATTAGTCTAAATCCTATGGAGCTACCTCAGGTAGATTTTAAGGGGTGCCTAACACCTTCCCCATAGAAGAACAAGAACCCTTACCCATAATCTCACCGGTTAGCAGACTAATAAAGAATATGACTTAAGAATTAAATAGGTACCCTAATATACCTTAAAATATTAGGCGGAGATTCTCTTTTGTCTACAATAGATAAACCACAAGTTGAATCTTGATTTGTAGTGCAAAATAGGGTGCAACACCATGCGCTACAAAATGCCAAGCACGACTAAGGTGCAATAAACGATTTGCATCTCAAGAGACATCTTACTCCTATAACACCACAAGCTACACGGGATCACAACACATGTGCGAATAATCAAGTTGTCTCAACACCCACATGGCATAATAGAGTATTACATAGAACAACTGACGACGACAATAACATCCAACACTTGAAGACTCCTCCATAAGCAATGGTATGCCGAATGAACACATCCGACTTGATGTAGAGCATACATTCATAATAGATTTACTAACGGACCTCAAGACGATTCTGATCATCCCATACTGGGCCAATAACCTTTCAAGAATCCACAATGAACCTATTCATGACATATACGAATAGTCGTCAAACCTGAAACAAACTGTCACAACCTTCTACACTGGGTTGTAAAACCTGAACATTAATGGCCATCGACCATGCTATTTTATAGTGCTAGTCAAGCATCCACATTTCAATACCCAAGCATACTCTGAATATTTGAAATCCTCCCCCGCTCCTCGGAGCTCGTGACATTATTATCAAAACCAAACTGCAACCGTGATTCTCAACTTCCAATTTCTATACCGCTCACTACACATTTCATGCCGCTAAGTAACAGTTGGGCTCATTTCATCATAACCCCTGAACCACCTGTAGAATAAACACTTCATCGGCTAGAACCCCTTTCACGCCACTTATTTCAGAAGAACAATTACAACACGTAACTGAATTCCCATAATCACATAAAATGCAAACCTCAAGTCGTGGTCCGAACCACCATAACTCTTCCGGGATCCATTGAAACATAACAAGACCATCATAATCAAAAACCTCCAAATCAATCAAATTATGGTGGTTTTCATGCCACACGTATATCCACGAATCACATGTATAGCCTTAACACATCGAAGGAACTGATCATTTCCATAACCATGTTGATTCAAACCATTACTAACTAACTCAACTTCTTCAAATTTACTCTTGACTTGCCTTCGAAATGATAGTTTTACTCAAACACATAACGAACCTCAAACAACACTCATCACGAGTGACCCAAATTACGAGACCACATCGTCTCAATACCCATCAACCATCTCATACCCTCCTTATGCACTCAATAGTATCTCCAACTAATACAACCATTCTGAAAGACCTCCTCCATCTCTCTAATATCTCACCACCGACCCGGTGACATTCGTATAAATACTCCAAGTCTCTTTCACACTTTGTTACAAAACTACTTCCTTAGCCACACGACGAACTCGAAAATCCTCAGGCACCGCACTTTACTTCTTGAACCCACTAGAACCATTATTGAGAGTCATCCACTCTGACCTGGTCCGGAGTCCATAACCAAACACTGGTGCTTAGTTAGAACACAGACACTTCCGAAGAAGCAACCAGATGAATTTTTTTTCCTTGTACATCACATCCACAAAAAGCATAAACTCTTAGTCATCCCAAAATTTGCACATGAATCGATAAGGCAAAATGTAGCATGCATTCCTCAAGTCCCTTGACCGAATTACTCCTGATGTTTTCTTTTCTTAGTAAAAAATAATCCACCAACGCACCGGTGCCAAGAAATCGTATAGGCACACGACCACGTGACCCAATAATAGATTGTAGGCTTCCCTATTAAGCTTTAAGCTACAATCACATAAATCTAGAACCACAATGACTCCTCCTTCTCAATTACCATTATCTCGCATCGTTAACCCACCCAATTTCTCTCAATATTATATCAATCTTTCCATACAACATTCTGAATTATCAGCCACAATCGCACATTTGATCTCCTGCTGAGTAATAAGTTGAACTCTTCATAGGAATTTCATCAAAATCATGCAATCGCTAACCTGCTCATAGTCTACCTGTGGAATTCCACATCGACATCCTCTAATGATGCTACCCTGGGTACAACTACCACAAAATCAGTAAACCCTCCTAAGCCCGTGCTCACGCGCCAGTCATAGGAATCTGTTAATTTCCCCATTAATATAAAAAAAATACCAATAACACAATCCAAACTCAAAGTCACGTTGTATCCCATAACGATAATCAAGCTTCTACACCCCTCTTCATTCTAAGCAAGCTTCTGTTCGTCAAATTCAACCTTCTTTAGTACACTAGCCACCATCCCTAATGAAATCCATAGACCTAGTCACCGTCCATCATGATCCCCAAATCTCTCTAAACTTTCTCAAAGCATATGGCTATCCAACCACATAATCCATACACTACTCTACACTCCCACTTCGGTTAGACCGTCTCTTTTAAGTAACTTCTCGACCTTTGCTTTACATACTTGACCTACTAACAATTAAACCACTATGAGGCACCTCCCGACCTGTCCTTCCTCCTTAATTGCTGCCAAAATACTGCCTCAATCATAATCTGTCTCTATAGAACCCGAACGGATAGATTGCCGCCAACTTTGAGCTTCCATAAAGCCATCAACATTAGAAGCACTTACTTGATCTGAAGCCGCCATACACCGCCATTTCTCACAACCGCTACTTAGGAACCATTCCATAACACCATGCCCTGAAGGCAAATCAAAGGAGACCATACATCAATGAGCCTTAATACGTGCCAAAAAGGAAGACGACACTACATCACAAATGAGAATCCCAATATGTACGAAAATACAAAGTATCACTACATCGTCAACGAAGGCTTGGACATCCATAGTCTAATTGCCTTTTTTCTACTAGAATTAAATGTCGAACCTCTAAACCATGAACCGAGAAATCATTCTTTCAAGTCATTCACTATCGCGACACATAAATGAGCAACCTACTATTCAAAACAACACTGCACGATAACAATGCATGAACCTCATAATACATTGTTCATAGCCACGAAACCGTAGCCAACACTAGCACTGGGCGAAAATGACAGAGTACCCTCCCACAAGGCGACATTAATAGCCCACTCGAATACGTAGGAAACAACATCCTGTACTACATCTACAATACCACTACAACTCCTCGATGCCTAGTTGGAAACAAGAGCTCAACATCGTATAAGAGTGAGTAGGAAGGAAATGAAGGCGTAAGCTTCAATGGAATCAAATCGCACGACGAGGAATCAAGAAGGGAGGTTCTCCTAACACCCATGTAGTCTCTCGAAGATAAGTATATACGTATACCGATCCACAAGATCCTACTAAACCTGCTCATGACTCGTGAGACCTAAGTGAACCTAGAGCTCTGATACCAACCTATCACGATCCAATTCCCATTATAGGTCGTGATGGCGCCCAACGTCGCTGTTAGGCAAGCCAACAGTGAACTATCATTCAGTTATTCATATTTTTGTTTTTTTAAATAATATGTCTTATTAAATAAAGAATTCAATGCCTTTAAAAATCGTGAATACTTAAAATATTAGTAAGATATAAAACAAAGGATAACAATATCAAGCCGAACCATAAACAACCACTAAACTATCCCAAAACCCGGTGTCACAAGTGCATGAGCATATGCTAAGAGTGAAATAATTATACAACATCTGTCTGGAATATAAAATAGACAAGACAACATCTGAGGGCTGCGATGTGTAGCTGTAACGACCTGGTCGGTCGTTACGTAGAACCTGCATTATATTTAATGTTTTTTCCTTGTCATAGCTTGGTTATACTAGTTGGCTCGCTTCAGAATACTTGTAGTGAGAATTGAGACACTTAGTCTCTAAAAGTAGCTTTATAGTTGGAAAAGTCAAACAAGAGTTGATTTATTGGAAAACAATCTCGGAATGCCGATTTTATGGCTCAGATAGCTTCGTTAGGTGATTTGGGACTTAGGAGTGTATTCGAAATATTTTTTTGATGTCCGTTGTAGAATTAGGCTTGAAGTGGCGAAAGTTAGTTTTTGGTGATTTCCGGTCGGCAGTGGAAAATAGGCTATCGGGGTCGGAATGGAATTTCGACAGTTGGAACAGGTTCGTAATGTCATTTTGAATATGTGTGCAAAATTTCAGATCAATCAGAGGTGTTTTGGATGGTTTCGGCATCGTTAGTGGAAATTAGGAATTTCAAAGTTCATAGGCTTGCATTTGATGTGATTTTGGTGTTTTGATGTTAGTTTAGGTGTTCCGAGAGTGAAACTAAGTTTGAATGATCATATATGATGTGTTGGTATTTTTGGTTGGTGTCCCGAGGGGATCAGGATTGATTTCGTATGGTTAACGGGAAGTTTCGGAGTTGAAAAGTGCAGCAAACAGCTACTGGTGTGAATTCACTGTTGTTTCCGCACCTGCGGATGTTTGATCACAGGTGCGTGCCCGCAGGAGCACAAAAGTCTCCGCAGGTGCAAGATTTGACCAGCCCAGGAAAAACATCGCAGATGCGGACACTTGACCCGCACCTGTGAGGTTGCAGATGCGGAAGTGGAGTCGCAGGTGCGGGATTTGCCCGGTATAATGAGAAACCGCAGGTGCGGTCCACCTGAGCGCAGGTGCGAACCGCAAGTGCGAAAAGCCTGGGCAGAAAAATATAAAAAGGGGACTTCACAATTTTTAACCCTCTTTTCACCATTGTTGTGCGGGTTCCGAGCTTTTTGAGGGTTTTTGAAAGGGAAACGTTTGTGCATCATTGAGGTAAGCTTTTTGGACTCATTAACTCGATTATATGTGTTTAAAGACCTTATTATCAGTGTTTAATTAGGGAAAACCAGTGGAAAAGGGGGGAAACTAGGTCTTGAGATTATGAGACCTTTTAGGGGTGATTTGAGGGGTCATTTGGACTCCGGTGTCATAGTTCTTTATATGTACGGACTCGTGAGATGATGTGGACCATTTTGGTATACGGTTTTTCGGGTTCCGAGACACGGTCCCGGGGGTCAGGTTTTGTCTAATTTCGGATTTTGTGCAAAAAGTTGATATTTTTCGATCGAGTTTCATCCCCTTAGCATACTTTGATGTGAAAAATCTGAACTTGATAGATTTGGATCGCTCGGAAGTTGATTCGAGAGGCAAGCGTGTTGCGGAATAGCTTTTTGGGCTAATTTGAGGTAAGTAATGTCTTTAAATCCTGTCCTGAGGGTTTGAAACCCCAGACTTTACATCCTTTCACGGTTTTGGAGTGACGCACACACTGGATGACGAGTGTGGGGCGTGCACGAATTGGGAATTTTGAAAAATGTTCCTTTTTAGGAAACTATTGAGTTGCGAAACTACTTTTAAAGCATATGTTTTATAGTATTACTATGTTTTGATATATTTGGGTTGTAAGCCATGTTTGGGGCCTAGTGCCGATCAATTCTAACCCCTTGGGGGCTACTTTACTAATATTCCTCACTTATAAATTATGATTTTGCACTCAGTCTTTCTTGCTAAATTTGTTTTGACACTCAGCGTTTATTGATATTATTTTGTGAAATGAAATATTGTTTTGGGTCGAGAACCCTGTTTATTTATGGTCCGAGTGGCATGTTGAGAGTGTCTGACTGAGTGAGGTCGAGGGCCAATATTGTGAGGATATTATGATATGAGAGAGGCTGAGAGCCTGAGTTACTAATGCCATGATTTGGCTTGTTTATAGCGCTTGGGTTGTAGGAGCCCCTCTAGAGTCTGTACACACCCCCAGTGAGCGCAGATACCTACTGAGTGCGAGTGCCGAGTGAGGAGTGATTGGGAGGTATGAGTGACTGTGATGTCACGACCCCAAATCCTAACAGGCCGTGATGGCACCTATCGTGGAACTAGGCTAGCCAACCATCATATTACTACGCATTTGTTCAATTATAGCAGTTCACAATTAAATAATAAGCAAGAAACCATAGCATAAATAATGAAAATAATATCTTAGCGTTCCCATATTAGCCTAAACAACCTCCCAAGAACTGGAGTCAATAGTCATGAGCATCTACGAATAAATAAATTTAACTCTGCTAAAACTATAATGTATATCTCTGAATCAGATGCTAAAGCTAAACAAGGAAGGAAAATGGAGAAGCTGTGGACACTAGACAACTACCTCGACATCCCGTGAAATGCTGCTATCAACTGCGTCAGCTACTGCTGTGAACTAGTACCTGGATCTGTGCACAGAGGCACAGGGAGTCTTTATGAGTACGCCAACTCAATAGTAATGAAAATAAATCACAGTCTGAGTAATATAAACACACAGAACATGTACACAATTCCACAAACCAGTAAAACACCAAGTCACCACGTAGTATTCATCAAATAATGAGTTCGAAATCAGTTTCCAGAAAACCTTTGAAACAAGTGCAATATCAGTATATCTCAGTAAAATTCTCAGTAAAACCAGTGTGAAAACGAAGTAAATCATAGTTTGAAAACTCAGTAAAACCTTTCATAAAACTGCCCCTCGGGCCATAATCATTTGTTGTAACAATATTTTTCAATATCAGCCCATCAGGCATCCTCACAATCACTCTGCCCATCAGACAACCTCACAATCACTCTGCCCATCAGGCAACCTCACAATCATTCTACCCATCAGGCAACCTCACAATCACTCTTCATAAGCCCCGCCGGCATCACTCAATCGGTATCGGCGCTCACTGGGGGTGTGTTACAGACTCCGGAGGGGCTCCTACAACCAAAGCGCAATAATAAGCAAAAACATGGCATAATTCACACACAATATAGGCCCGCAGCCTCACTCATATCATATCATCCTCACAATACAGGCCAGCAGCCTCACTTAGTCAGACACTCTCTATTTGCCCTTCAGGCCATAAATATACCGGGTTCTCGATTCAAAAACAGTATTTCATTTTCAAGAAGTAGTATCAAAATACTCTGAGTGTCAAAACAATTTCACAGAAAAGACTGAGTGAAAAATCATAACATAGCAGTGAGGAAAATAGTAAAAACATCCCCCAAGGGGTAAACAAATCGGCACTAGGCCCCAAACATGGCTTACAGCCCAAAACATATCATAATGTATCAATACTAATTAAGCAAAGGCTTAAAAAAAGGTTTCGCAACTCAATAGTCGCATCGATAGGAAACATGTTCCAAAGTTTCCACCTTTTTATTCCAAAACCCGTGAAAGGGTGCATAGTCCGGGGTTTCATACCCTCAGGGCAGGCTTTAAAGACATTACTTACCTCAAACTAGCCCAAAAACTATTCCGCAATGCGCTTGCCTCTCGAATCAACCTCTGAAGGCTCCAAATATACCCACTTCATATTTTTACCATCAACATATGCTTAAGGAATAAATTCCAATTGAAAAATATCGCATTTAACTCAAAATCCGAATTCGGTCAAAACCCGACCCCGGACCCGCGTCCTGAAACTCTGAATTTTTTACAGAAAAGTGTTTTTCTTCTTCTCACGAGTCCGTACATATAAAGAACACCAAAATCGGAGTCCGTTTGACCCCTCAAATCGACCCTTGAAGGTCTCAAAATCTCATGCCCCAAAATCCTATTTTTCTACTGTTTTTCATGAATTAAAGGCTGGGATTATGGTCTATAATCACCCATAATCGAGTTTTAATGATTAGAACACTTACCTCAATGAAGAACAAGGATTTCCCTCTTCAAAATCGCCCCCAAGAGCTCTTTTCCGTACAACAATGGTGTAAAAAGGGGTTTAGGTCGCGGAGGAAATATTATTTAACTGCCCAGTTCTTTGTTCATCGCGATCGCGGGAAAAGGCACTCGATCGCGAAGAACAAAATAGCTGCCTCAAATTTTAACACTACGAGATCGCAACATTAGTCACGCGATCACGCTTCACCCTAGCCCAAACTCACGCGATCGCAACCATGACCACGTGATCGCGATACACCATCAGCTGCTCCCTCACGCGCCCAATTACTCTACGCGATCGCGAACTCCACTATGGGATCGCACTACACACCCTGCTCAACTCACGCGATCGCTAACTCCTCCATGCGATCGCGATAGAAAAAAATCTGCCATTCCCCAGCTAACCCTACGCGATCGCAAACAACCTCCCGCGATCGCGTAGATGGAAACCAACAACAAAAATTGCAGCATCAACAACATATCTTCTAAGGCCGAACACACTTCGTTTACCATCCAAAACACACCTGAGGCCCTCGGGACCCCAACCAAACTTACAATCATATCACATAACATCATTCAAACTTAGTTGCACTCTTAAAACACCAAAACTAACATCAAAACTCCAATTTTGCATCGGATTCAAGCCTAAGAACTTTGATATTTCTAAAATTCACCAATGATGCCAAAACTATCCCAATCAACTCCGATTGACCTGAAATTTTGCAGACAAGTCCAAAATGACATAACGAACCTGTTCCAACTGTCGGAATTCCATTTCGACCCCGATAGCCTATTTTCCACTACCGACCGGAATCGCCAAAAACTAACTTTCACCAATTCAAGCCGTATTCTACACCGGACATCACAACATTATTTTGAACACACTCCTAAGTCCCAAAGCACCTAACGAAGCTATCCGAGCCATAAAATCCGCATTCCGAGGTCGTTTACCAATAAGTCAACTCTTAGTTGACTTTTCCCATTTTTAAGGCTATTCTTAAGGACTAAGTGCCTGAATTATAATTTAACCATTCCGATTCTAAGCCTATCAACTCTAACACATTAATAAAAGAATAATAAATCAATAATAAGTCAATAAAATCAGTTATAATGCAGGTTTTTTGTAACGACAGACCGGGTCGTTACATGTGAGGTGCTGAGTGACTGTTACTGAGTGATGGTGAGGTGCTGAGTGACTGTTACTGAGTGATGGTGAGGTGCTGAGTGACTGATTATGAGTGATGATTTGGCCCGGGGGGCAGTTTATAATGATATTTTGCTGAGCTTTTGATTATGATTCACTTTATTTTTCATACTGAAATTTTTGGGAATTTTACTGAGAAACATTGGAAAAATATACTTGTTCAAAGGATTTTACGGAAACTGGTTTTCAAACATATGTACTAAATGTATACTTATTTGAGACTCAGTATTTTACTATTTTTGGATTGGTGTTTTGTGTTGTGTGTTTCTTATCTTCAGACTTGATTTATTTTCATTACTACTGAGTTGGTGTACTCATCATTACTCCCTGCACCTCTGTGTGCAGATCCAGGTACTGGTTTTGAGCAGTAATCACTTGCGTTCGTTCGGCATCAGCTTTGGGATTTCGAGGTAGTTGTCCAGCGTTCACATCTTCTCCATTTCCCTTCCTTTCTAAGTATTAGTATTTTATTCCTAGACATTGTTTATGACATTAGATGAGTTTGTTTTATTATTAGATGATCGCGATCGGTTGACTCCAGTCCTGGGGGATTGTTTAGATTGTTAGTTATATTATTGCAGTTTAAAGACTTAGAGGAATTTTTATACTCATTATGCTTGTGTTTAATGATATTGAGTAGGTTTATTAACCCAAATGTGTAATTATGTGATGGTTGGCTAGCCTAGTTTCACGATAGGCTCCATCAGGACCTGTTAGGATTTGGGGTCGTGACAGTAGCATAGAATACAACTCACCATAAAGTCCCCTCAACAGTTGCGTCTACGCGCCACGATGACCATCAAAGGAACCTGTCCAATCATGCGCATTTAGTGCAGAAGTGTGGAAGAGTATGTGAATCAATGCGTACCCAGTAAGCATCTAGCCTAACTTCGGAGAAATAGTGACATGAGGTCGACATCGACACTTACTAGAGGTCTAATAAATAAAATGCAGGGATCATAAATAGGAATGAAATAGAACAGGATCAATAGAATAAAGAATATTAGATAACGAAATCCTTTAACAAATATTATCAGTTAAAATATCCCCGAAGGCCACATGCTATCTCAACAAATAGGAGCTATCAATTAACTATTTGATCTCAGGTCATAAAGAGAATATTATGCAATTCCCAAGTTTAATTAAGAGGGTAATTTCGTGGGTATTTGGACTCTTAGTGATTTTGCACACGAATTATGCTGAGGTCATTCGTCTCGATCCACATAGACGTGTACATACACTGCCGAGGTTGTACGGCCTGATCCATGGAGGCATCCCATAATATATATATATATATATATATATATATATATATATATATATATATATATATCACCAAGGCGTTCAGTCCGACCCACATGAATAAGGAAACTATTCGAATTTGTGAATTATGTATTTACAACTTCAAGTTAAGCCCATAAAAGAATATAGATTCCTATTAATGTTTTACAGTCCACCAAACCTCTTGATAATGAAGCTTGATTTAACATAATCTTTAACCACATTCTTACTTATTAATTCAACCAATTTAAACTTGCAAATTGTGTTCAAATAGTGCAAGTAATAGCATAATAAAGGCCTACGTCGATCCGTAGATAACATGAATCTAGCTAAATACAGGCTCTCATCACCTTGTGCATACGTATCCCCCTCTCTGTAACGACCCGGCCGGTCGTTCCGCAGAATTTGCATTGTTATTTCTATTTTTTCCTTTTCATGCATTGGTTATACTGTTTAGGATGTGTTGGAGTCGGTTGGTTCAGGTTCGGAATGGTTGTAGGGGGAAATGAGACACTTAGTCTCTTAAAGTAGCTTTATAGTTGGAAAAGTCGACTGGGAGTTGAGTTGTAAATGATCTTAGAATACGGATTTTATGGCTCAGATAGCTTCGTTAGGTGATTTGGAACTTAAGAGTGTCTTTGGGATGTAATTTCGATGTCCGGTGTAGAATTAGGCTTGAAGATGAAAGTTAGTTTTTGGTGATTTTCGGTCGGCAATGAAAAATAGGCCGTCGGGGACGGAATGGAATTCCGGAAGTTGGAGCAGGTTCGTAATGTCATTTTGGATCTGTGTGCAAAATTTCAGGTCAATCAGAGGTGTTTTGGATGGTTTCGGCATCGTTGGTGAAATTTAGGAATTTCAAAGTTCATAGGCTTGAATTTGATGTGATTATGGTGTTTGGATGTTAGTTTGGTTGTTCCGAGGGTGCGACTAAGTCTGGATGATCATTTATGACTTGTTGGTATTTTTGGTTGGGGCCTCGAGGGGCTCGGGATTGATTTTGGATTGTTAACGGGGATTTTCGGACTTGAATTGTGCAGCATCAGCTGCTGGTGTTCTCTCTACTGGTGTGACCGCACTTGCGGATGGGGAACCACAGGTGCGGGCCCGCAGAAGCAAAAAGGTTGTCCGCAGATGCAGATTTTTGCAACTCAAGGGAAAATCGCAGATGTGGACTTTGGTGACCGCACCTGCGAAGTCGCAGGTGCGGGATTTGAACCACAGGTGCGAGTTTGGCATGGTTAATGAAATATCGCAGGTGCGGTGGAATTGACCGCAGGAGCAGTCCGCAGGTGCGAGAAACAGGGTCGCAGGTGCGAAAAGCCTGAGCAGAAAGTATATAAGTTGGACTTAGCGAATTTTAGTCTTCTCTTCACTATTTTTCATACGGGTTTCAAGCTTTTGGAGGGTTTTTGAAGAGGGAGGCCAAAGTTCTTCATTGAGGTAAGGTTTTTGGACTTCATAACTCGATTATATGTGATTAACGACCTAACTAGTGGTGTTAATTTGGGAAAAATAAGTGTAAAAAGGGATAATTAGGGTTTGAGATTAAGAGACTTTCTAATAGGGATTTGAAGGGTCATTTGGACTCCGATTTCAATGTACTTTATATGTACGGACTCGTTAGAGGACAAGGATCATTAGGGTGTAAATTTTATTGGGTTCCGAGAAGTGGACCTGGGGTCGGGTTTTGGCCAATTTCAGGAATTGTGCCTAATGTTGATATTTTTTAATTGGGTTTCATTCCCCTAGCGTATTTTGATGTGATAAATTTGATTTTGATAGATTCGGAGCATTCGGGAGCCGATTTGAGGGGTAAGAGTATTGCGGAATAGCTTTTCGGGCTAGTTTGAGGTAAGTAATGACTTTAAATCCTGTCCTGAGGGTATGAAACCTCGGACTTAGCATCCTTTCACTATTTTGGAGTGACGTACACACTAGATGACGAGTGTGTGGCGTGCACTAATTGGGGAATTTGAAACTGGTTCTTCTCGAGGCGACTATTGAGTTGCGAAACTGCTTTTAAATCATATGATAAAAAGTATTTCTATGTTTTTGATATATTTGGGTTGTAAGCCATGTTTGGGGCCTCGTGCATATCTGTTTAAACCCCTTGGGGGCTGATTTCTGATATTCCTCACGTTGTAACTATGATTTACACTCAGCCATTCTTGTTAAACTGTTTTGACACTCAGATTTGTTATTATTCATGAGATAAAATACTATTTTGGGGTCGAGAACCCCGTTTATTTATGGCCCAAGTGGCATTCTGAGAGTTTCTGACTAAGTGAGGCCGAGAGCCAATACTGTGAGGATATTTATGATATGAGAGAGGTCGAGTGCCAGAGTGATTGATGCCATGATTTGGCTGTTTATAGCGCTTGGGCTGTAAGAGCCCCTCCGGAGTCTGTACACCCCTAGTGAGCGCAGGTACCTACTGAGTGCGAGTGACGAGTGACGAGTGATGAGTGATTGGGAGGTATGAGTGATTGTGAGTTGCTGAGTGACTATTACTGAGTGATGGTGAGGTGCTGAGTGACTGATTATGAGTGATGATTTGGCCCGAGGGGCGGTTTATGATGATATTTTCACTTGAGTAATTGATTATGATTCGTTTCATTTTTATACTGAGATTCTTGGGAATTCTACTGATAGCCATTTGAAATCATTCTTATTCAAAGGATTTTTACAGAAAACTGGATTTAAGGATATTGCCTAAATGTATTCACTGTTAGAACTCAGTATGTTACTAATTGTGAATTGATGTTTTGTTACTATGTATTTTTTACCGTCAGACTTGATTTATTTTTATTATTACTGAGTTCGTGTACTCATCATTACTCCCTGCACCTCTTTGTGCAGATCCAGGTACTGGTACTAAGCATTAGCCATCTGAGTCCATACAGCGTCAGCATTTGGGATTTTGAGGAAGTTGTCCAGCGTCCACAACATCTCAATTTCCCTTCCCTCATTTCGTACTTAGTATTTTGTTCTGAGACATTGTATTATGACATTAGAAGTATTAGTATTACTCTTAGATGCTCGTGATCTGTTGACTCCAGTTCTGGAGAATGGCTATAGACTGTTAGTGTATTTATGCTGTTAAAGATTAGAAAATGATATACTTATTATGAAGAATTATTAATGATTTGGGAAAAAATTTCTAAAGGAAATGTGTAATTATGTGATAGTGGCTAGCCTAGTTCCACGATAGGCGCCATAACGGCCGGTTAGGATTTGGGGTCGTGACACCTAATCTTGCTTAAAGTAATGTATTGTTATCCAAATTGCTTTATTTGCCTTTAAGACTAATG
>ML277800.1:28595-39145 GCA_005239495.1 Nicotiana undulata
CCCCCCCCCCCCACAAACAACAAGTAGCACATATCAAATACATCGCCTCGGGGTAGTTTCCCTCTCACAGGGTTAGATAGAAGACTTATCTCACTCTGAAGTTCCAATAACCGACTTCAATTCCTATTTAACTCCTCAATTCAAAGTCAAATGGTCCGAAACTAGTCAAACAACATGCAAACCAATAAAAATATACTCCAACACTCATAATTAATTAGTTTATAATGATTCCCAACTCCGCACGAAAAGTCAACAAATTCAGCCCTCAGGCCCACGTGCCTGGATTCCAAAATATTTCAATGATAAACTTTACCCATAAAGCCACGAACTCAAATATATGATTTATTCTAAATTTCTTGTCCAATTTCATGGTCAAAATTCAAAAATATAATTTCTACGTTTTTTTTCAAAATCCCACAATTTTTCACAAACTTCCATGTTAAATCCTTATAGAATCCATGTAATTAACTTACAATATGGCAAAATTACTTACCTTGCAGTAGATGTTTAAAATCATCCATCCAAGAACTCCAAGAATCGCCCAACCAAATGAAAATATGAGGGAAATGTGATAATTCCCGAAATAAAAACTCACTACCCAGGTCATTCTCTTCGCGAGCGCAGAAATCCTCGCGATTGCGAAGGCCAAACAGCCCTGCCCCCAAATTCTCTCCTTTGCGGATGCGATGTTCAGACCGCGATCGTGGTGCCTAACAACTTCCTCTTACGCGATCGCGAGCTCCACTACGCGATCACGTAGAACAATTCTCTCCAACAGGCCAAACCCATTCGACCTTCGCGAACGTGACACCGATTAAGCGATCATGTAGAATAAAATTCCACCAGCCACTTAACCCTTCACGATCGCGAAGCATACCAAACACACCAGAAACTAGCAGCTGCACAACATAGAGAAATGGTCTAAACTTATCTCGAAACACACACGAGGCCTCCGGACCTCGTCCAATCATGCCAACTAGTCCCAATAACTTACCCAAACTTACTTATCCAAAGTCTCGAAACGTTGCGAATAACATCAAACTCATGAATCGACGACCAATATCGGTCTTTCAACTTTCAAACATTCAAACTTCGACGAACGCGTTCCAATCTTACTTAATATTCTGAAATGACGCCAAACTTTATGTACAAGTCACAAATCACGATGCGATCCTATTCCAACGCTCGGAATTCCTAGCGTACATCGATAACACCAAAGTCCACTTCAAACCGAACTTAGGAAATTCTAAAACTTTCAAAACGATAACTTTCCACAATAAGCATAGAAATGCTCCCGAACCAGCCGATACTCAACCTGGGCATACGCATATGTCCGAAATCATCATACCAACCTATTGGAATTTTCAAATCCCGATTCTGAGGTCGTTTACTCAAAAGTCAAACCTTGATCAACTCTTTCACTTAAAGCTTTCGAGTTGAGAGTTTTCCTTCAAAATCAACTCCGAACTTCCCGAAATTCAAGTCCGACTATAGATAAAAGTCATAAAAGATGAAGTGAGCTACTCAAGGCCTCAAACCGTCGAACGACGCGCTAGAGCTCAAATGACCGGTCGGATCGTTACAAATTTTTACTTTAATCAACCAAAAAAAAGTTCTCTATTTATTAATTAAGCTCAAGAAATAATTGAGAAATTTGTTCATATGAGACAAAACCTTGAAAATAATATAAAAAAACTCTTCTATGAATAGAATTGTTGAAGATCCTTACTGAAATATATTGAATTTTGACTTTTGATACTTTCCATTTATAGCCAATTGGGATGCTGAAGCTGCAGTTATCTTGGACCAATGAACTTAATTTTTTTCTATGACATAATTACAAGAATGTCGATTAGTTTTCTTTAATAAAACTAGCACTCTTTCTTTTTTATTACACAGTTGAGGTTAATCTCCTTTGTTCCTTCAAACTATAACAGGCCTCACCTTCTCCCACTCTCCCTTGCTGTTCTTCTTTTACTCCACCATAAAATTTACTGTATGTATCATGTCGAATTATAGTTGACAAAATTTAATATTGTGTATGAAGCTCAAACTGCGGTTAAAGTACTAAAATTGTAAGACTTGTGCTAAAAATCAAATTAGAAAGATAAATCCACCATTCTTGATTAAGCTTGAAGAGTGGTTTGTATTTCGAATTTGATTTTTATGAAAATTTTGGAGCACATGTTATTTAGATTTGTTGAAAATAGTGTAAGGAGGTTGTCCACAAAATAGAAGTCATTTGATGAAAATTGGAAGTCATTTTTTAATAAGAATTGAAACTAAAAATTGTAGAAAAGTTTGTTTCTGTGGCTAACAACATGTTATATACTTTTGGCGTAATACATATGGAGATACTAAATTTGGAACTATTTTTCATTTAGACACTTAAACTAGGCCTCTTTCCATCTGAACACATTTCGTAGGCATATAATATACCAATTAGGCATGTTTTATGCAGGCTTATGAATTCACCAAGCGCGTGTCTGCAATCCCCGTCTACGTGAAAAACATCTCAGATCTCAATGATGCTCAATCAAATTTGAATGGTGCTAAACCAACTAATAATAGTGCCGAACAAGATCATAATCTTGACGAAAATGGAGTGCAATCAGATGTTGACAGTAGTGACTCACAAGAAAATGTTCTTCCTGAAGAAGATAATTCAGAGGTTGATGATGAATTGAGATTTTTAAGGGCTAAAAGGAGGAGCAAGAGGCAGGGTAAGAAGAGGAAAAAACCAATTGCAACAGAGGAAATACCACTAGGAGAAACAGGTATTGATAGAGGATTTGAGGATATTGGAAGAAACAAGGCTTCCGGATATGTAGGCTGATAGTGAAGATAGCACAGAAGAGTTAGATTATGAAGCTATTCCTGGTATTGATATACCAGCAAGAAGGAGGAGTACAAAAGTCAGGTATGATCCTAATTGTGAACTTGCTATGTTTGAACTTGGGATGATTTTTGAGAATGCTATAGGGTTTCGGAAAGCATTAGAAAATTATGCAATTGAGTACAAGTTGCACATTAAATTGAGACCAAATGAACCACGTAGGGTGAGGGCTATGTATAAATCAAAGAGATGCAAATGGGTGTGCTATGCTTGTATTGATAGAGATTCTGGTGATTTTAAAGTAAAGAACTACTACCTAGTTGTTTACCGGAAAAATGGTAATTACAATTATACTTGATTAAGTGATTCTAAAAATATGTGATTTATCTTAGTACCATTTTTTAAGAAGTTGATGTTAAATGTGTTAGGATATAATAGAGCGGAAGCTGTAAAAAACTAAAGAAAAGCAAATCGAGACGCTTGAGTTCGAAGGTCCGATATTGGCCTCGGGGACCCTTAAGGTCGAGGCTCGGGGCTATCGTCAGGGGACCGATGGATCTATAACAAAATTGTAGGTTTCGGGAAGTTCTATTTATAACCAATAATGAGCTATAAATAAAGAACAATTAATCAAACACAATAAATGTGGATGAATGAGATAGTAAAGAGAAATAGAGAACGTTAAAGTAAAACAGAGAATGTTCTTACGCCTTGTATTTTATTATGATCCTTACAAAATGACTAGGGTTCCCTTTATATAGTAAGGGGGTCCCAATATAGTACATTGACATTTATTACAAAGATCTTGACTGATTCGGCTAGTTAATGTCTAAGTACGGATTTGTACTTTGTTGCAGAGCTGTCTACATCAGTCTTCATGTCATTTCCTCATGCCAACCCCGAGCTCATACTACCTCGAAGCCTAACACGAGGGAGGATCAAGGTCGGACCTAGGTCCACACCCTGGACCTTATGCAAATAAGCCACCGAATGTCAAAATGAACATAAACTTGGCCATCTCAATTTTAGTCGTACACAGATAGTTCCCACGTTTCTTATAATGAGATGATGAGAAACGACACTGATGCAAATCCTTCCGGGCTCTTCATGCTGACATCATCCTCATGACACAAGCTTATCAAGATATTCGAAATGTCTCGGCGGATTGTCTTTTCAGGAGCATTGATTGCACTTCCGTTTCCTTTTTTCAAGAAGGGTGATGATTGCGCCGCCGATTGATTTTCCCAAAAGCATTGATTGCGTCATTAGTAAGGTCGAATTTCTATAAATAGGGGGTTGCTTGATCTCAAACTTCATTCACCCTTACTTCAGCAGCCTTTGATGTTTTTCCTTCTTCACATTCATCTCTATTTTTCTGCCTTTATGGTGCAAAGCTATGTTTGCAAAGTTATTTGGAGATGGCCCTTTGGTCCAGGCCATAACTTCCCACTCAAAGTCCTCCCCTACTATAGGGGTTATATTGGGTTGTTGTTGTTGTTGTTGTTGTTGTTGTTGTTGTTGTTGTTGTTATTGTCACTGTTGTCGTTGGCCCGAGGAGATGAGAGAATGGCATCGAGTGCCTTCTATGCCAAAAGGTATGAAGGACCTATACTGCTGCTCATCTCCCTTAACTTCAACCGGGTGTGTACCTCACCCTTCTTGCCTCTCGCGAGGCGAGGAGGCAATATCCACTGGCTTTTGCATCACATCGGTTCAATGTCCCGCAAAGCAGCTTCCCAATAGTGGTGATGACGAGCCCACCAAAAGCGGAAGATTTTAAGAGGAGGAGGAACATTTTGCCCGCCCCTTGCTGCTCGAAGAGGTTGAAACGAGGTCGCTTATTAGGAGGTCCTCGAGGGCCCCGAAGACGTTGTTCGAAGAGGTTGAAACGGGGTCCCTTATGAGGAGGTTCTCGAGGTTGTGTCCCCGTAGGAAAGGCCTTTGTCTGTAGATTAGGCTTTTGGTTATTGTTCTTCCCTTGTCGTTGTGTAAAGATCCCATGTGGGCTTTGTATACGTCTTCTATCAATATAAGAACTTACTTTTTTTTCCTTTTATCCGGTGTTGTATTTTACTCTACCCATGCTTATAAAAATCTACATGTATGATTTGCCCGAATACCAGCCCTGCAATATGTCCAATGTTATGTTCCTTAAAACTTAGAGCCCTTTATCTAAGCTAGGATTTCCTCTAGTTAGGCGAGGATCAGACCTTGGCTTCTTTGTAGCAATGAAAGATCGTTGATAACCCTCCAACGAGGACTTTTCGTTACTTGGGAACCTCGGGGAATTTTGGGGACGGCCCCCGAGTGAGTATTCACTTCGATTTGGGAGGCCTTCGGTCATAAGGGGTTGGGCGGGCATTCGCCTGAGCTTAAAAACTAGAGATAGACCTGAGGCTTAACAAATAGTCTTTGAATGAGGCTCTGCTCGGGCCTTGGTAAACTTTGGGCTTTATAACCGTGCGTCCGCCCGAACTTCGGGGGTGTGTATAGCCTTTAAATATTTGCACATTTTCTCTAAGTGGTGAGCTTTTTTGAATTTGGGATTCAGTTCCTCGAGTCAAGCTTTGACTTTAGGGCCTAAATTATTATTTTTTGGTTTTTAGGACTCGAATCTGGCCTTCAAAGATTTCCGTGTATGATCTCAAGACCCTCGCGCGCTGGCTTTTGGGTGTTCTTAGGCATGGGGCTAATGTGGCCTTTTAAATGGACTACATGCCTTTTGAGGCTAGCCCGGAGGCTTACGCATTCCTGCCCTTTGATGTTTTCAGTCAATCATTTAGGGCCCAGTCTTTGAGTTGAACTACAGTTCGAGCTCATTGATCCTTCGAGTTTCGAATTAGCCCATAGTTTTTTAGTTAACCAATCCGGGCTCAATCCCGAGCCAGGTTACAGCTCGGGCTCATCGACCCTTCAGGTTTTGAATTACCCCGTAGGCTTTATGTGTTGGCTTCAAGGCTCTTAGGAGACTTTGGTTAACCATTTTGGGCTCAGTCCTCGAGCCAGGTTACTGCTCGGGCTCATCGACCCTTTAGGTTTTGAATTAGCCCGTAGGCCTTATGCGTTGGCTTCAAGGCTCTTAAGCGACTTTTGTTAACCATTTCGGGCTCAGTCCCCGAGCCGGGTTATAGCTCGGGCTCATCGACCCTTTAGGTTTAGAATGAGCCCGGAGGCCTTGTGCGTTGTCTTCAAGGCTCTTAGGCGACTTTTGTTAACCATTTCGGGCTTAGTCCCTGAGCCGGGTAATAGCTCGGGCTTATCGACCCTTTAGGTTTTGAATTATCTCGTAGGCCTTGTGCGCTGGCTTCAAGGCTCTTAGGCGACTTTTAGTATGGCTACATTTTTCCCCGTTAATGCCCTAGATATTTTGTGCTCACCTGACTCTTCGATAGTTCGGTAAGAACCTCGATTATGAGTCGTTATGCAATGATAGGTGGGCACCCCGTAAGGTTTTGCCCTATGGCTGAACTTGCTTCAAAGCCTTTTCATTCTTAGAATCGTCATGAAAATGATCGAATCTCTTTTATTTTGGCTGAGGGTAGCGTGATTTAATCGGTTCTTTTCGAAATAACTTTGAAGGATTTAATTTCATCGCAACAGTCGAGCGTCCCCGAGTTGCGTAAGTTTGGCCGTAGCCTATCAACCGGAGTCGTTTTATGTTTGGTTGGAGCCTTTTGGCCCGAGTACTGTATCCTCAACATCTATATTCGAGGGTATGCCTTTTTAGGGTCTTACAAGATCGAATATATATCCTTGGCTTTGAAGTCAGGACTGTGCCTTGTTGTTCAGATATGCCCATTCGGGGCCTTGTAGTCTTGATCATGCCCGTATGACTTACTGTTTTGGACATGTCCGAGGTTACCCGCTTGGGATCTTATGACATTGGATCTTGATAATTTGAATGTTAAAGATAGTCGTTTCTAGAGCATACAGAGTGTTTTGATGATAAACTATTCCTTTGATTATTTGATACAAGCGTACCTGTTTTCGTCATTGAGGGCTCGATCCTTTTATGCGGGCACGGTTCATTTGACCGTTTGGCCCGATACATAATTCTCCTGTCGATCCCCTCCTTGCCTTACTCTAACTTGTTTTATGGGGGCGACCTCCCGGGGCAGTGTCCTCCAGCATTTGAAGCAACTCTGATAGAAGCTTTGAATGCTTGCTTAAGTTCTTCCTAGCTAACACATAGATGTTGCCTCGTTAAAAACCTTGTTTGGTAAAAATCCTTTTTCAGGGATAAAACCCGATCGAAGGAAAAAAGTGCAACGCATTTGTTGATCCGGGGGCTTCTTTGAAGTTAGTGGATGTTCCGGCGTCTTTTGCCGGATGTCTACAGGAGGTTAGCTTTCGGGACAAATAAAAAAGGGGACGGGGCCATAGAATTACCTCAGCAGTAATAGCGTTTGATCATGGATATGTTCCAATTGCTCGAGAGCTGCTCGCCTTCCATAGTACCGAGCTTATAGGATCCTTTGCCAATTACTCCGAGCACACGATACGGTCCCTCCCAGTGTGGGCCTAGCTTCCCCTCATTAGGGTTTCAGGTGTTCAAAGTGACTTTCCTTAGGAGTAAGTCCCCGACACCGAAGTGTCGGAGGTTTGCTATCCTATTATAGTATCTCTCAAACCTCTGTTTCTACGCAGCCATCAGGACCAGCGAAGCCTCTCGTTTCTCATCAAGTAATTCGAGGGATGTAGTCATTGTTTGAATCCTCTGTAGCATGACTGAACCTGGCACTCGGTTCCCCCACTTCGACAGGTATTAGAGCTTCGAACCCGTATACTAGAGAGAATGGTGTCTCCTCTGTGTTTGAGTTGGGAGTGGTTCGATATTCCCACAGGACTTCGGGCAGCATTTCCCTCCATCTGCCTTTTGCGCTTTCCAACTTCTTCTCCAAGTTTTGAATGATGTTTTTTTTTGTGGATTCAGCCTGAACGTTGGCGCACGGGTGGTATGGTGTCGATATGATCCTCTTGATTGTATTATCCTCGAGGAACTTCGTCACTTTGCCTCCTATGAACTGCTTTCCATTATCACAAGTTATCTCGGAGGGGACCCCGAATCGGCATAGGATATGGTCCCATATAAAGTTGATGACTTCTTTTTCTCTTATCTTCTCGAAGGCCTGTGCTTCCACCCATTTTGAGAAATAGTCAGTCATAAACAAAATAAATCTAGCTTTACCTAGTGTCATTGGCAGTGGTCCGACGATGTCCAACCCCTATTTCATGAACGGCCACAGTGACAGGACTGAATGCAGTTGTTCGCCGGGCTGGTGGATCATGGGTGCGAACCTTTGACACTTGTCTCATTTCCACATGAAATCCCTAGCATCGTTTTCCATATTATCCCAGTAATATCTTGCTCTGATTACTTTTCGGACTAGGAATTCGGCTCCAAAGTGGTTCCCGCAGGTGCCCTCGTGGATTTCACGCAACACATAATCTATATCACCCATCCCCGGGCACACCGCCAGGGTCCCGTCAAAGTTTCTCCTGTAGAGACTGTTGTTTTCGTCGAGCGAGAACCGAGTTGCGTTGGTTCGTAGGGCTCTTGATTCTTTTGGGTCCGTGGGCAGCTTTCCGTCCTTCAAGTAACTGATGTATTTGTTTCTCCAATCCCACGTTGAGCTGGTGGAGTTGATTTCAGCGTGGCCTTCCTCGATCACCGATCTCATTAACTGAACGACGGCTCCGAGGAGTACGTCATCTTCTTCGGCGGACGACCCCAGGTTTGCGAGGGCGTCGACCTCACTATTTTACGCTTGAGGTATATGGTCTAATGTCCATTCCTTGAAGCGATGCGGCGTGAATAAGGTCTTGTCAAGGTACCTTTGCATTCTGTCTTCTCGAACCTCGAAGATCCCATTTACCTAGTTAACAACTAGGAGAGAATCACATTTGGCCTCGATGCATTCGGCTCCGAGACTTTTGGCCAACTCTAAACCTGCAATCATAGCCTCATACTCAGCTTCATTGTTAGTTAATTTTGCAGTTTTTATGGATTGTCTTATTATGTTTCCCGTAGGCGGCTTTAGGACTATGCCGAGCCTGGATCCTTTTACGTTGGAGGCGCTGTCCGTAAACAGGGTCCATACCCCGAAGGATATACCTTTTTTCAACAGTAATTCCTTCTCTACTTCAGGCACCAGGGCGGGCGCGAAGTCGGCTATGAAATCCGCCAAAATATAGGATTTGATAGTTGTTCGGGGCTGATACTCAATATCGTATCCTTCGAGTTCGATGGCCCACTTGGTCAACCGGTGCGACAACTCGGGTTTATGCAATATGTTTCGAAGCGGGTATGTCATTAAGACTCAGATGCGATGACATTGCAAATAAGGTTTTAATTTTCGAGATGCGCTAATTAGTGCAAGGGATAATTTTTCCATAAGAGGATACCTAGTTTTGGCATCGCCAAGGTCCGACTCACATAATATATAGGGAACTGCGTACCTTTCTCCTCCCGAACCAGCACACGGCTCACTGCCACCTCCGATATGGCCAAGTACAGATACAATGTTTCGTCCTCTTTTGGGGTGTGGAGCAAAGGCGAGCTCGACAGATACCGCTTCAATTATTCCAAGCCACTTTGGCATTTGGGAATCCATTCAAAGCTATTCTTCTTCTTGAGCAGGGAGAAGAAATGATGACTCTTATCTGACGATCTCGATATGAATTGTCCCAATGTCGTTATCCGCCCAGTCAGCCGTTGTATGACTTTCACGTTGTTAACCACCGTGATCTCTTTGATGGCTTTGATTTTATCGGGATTGATCTCGATCCCCCTGTTTGACACCATGAAGCCTAGGAACTTTCTCGATCCCACCCCGAAGGCACATTTCTCGGGATTGAGCTTCATGTTATAGCTTCTGAGGATATTGAATGTTTCCTGCAAATGGGTTAGATAGTCCTCTGCGCGTAGGGACATAACTAAAATATCATCAATATATACTTCCATGGACTTGCCTAATTGGCACTCGAATATTTTATTAACTAACCGTTTTTACGTGGCTCCGGCGTTTTTCAATCCAAAGGGCATGATGTTGTAGCAGTACATACCGTACTTCGTGATGAACGGAGTTTTTTCCCTTTCCTCGGGGTTAATTTGAATTTGATTGTACCCAGAGTACGCATCGAGAAAGGTGAAGGTTTCGTGCCCGGCCGTGGCATCGATCAGATGGTCGATGTTGGGTAGTGGGAATGAATCTTTAGGGCACGCCCTATTCAAGTCCTTATAATCTACACACAACCTTAACTTATTTCCCTTCTTGGGCACTACCACCATATTGGCCAGCCAATCGGGGTATTTTACTTCTCTAATAGAACCTATTTTGAAGAGTTTCGCTACCTCGTCCTTGATGAATGCATGTTTTACCTCGGATTGAGGCCTCATTTTTTGCTTCACTAATTTAAACATGGGGTCGACGCTTAGCCGGTGGGTGGTAATCTCGGGCCAAATCCTTGTCATGTCTAGATGGGACCAAGCGAAATAGTCGAAGTTATTGGTAAGGAACTGAATAAAAATTTTCCTGAGTTTGGGGGTTAACCCCGTTCCCAGGTATACCTTTCGATCTGGAGAATGTTCGACCAGGACCGCTTGCTCCAGCTCTTCAACTGTTGATTTAGTTGTATCTGATTCCTCTGGGGCGACGAAGGTGCGGGGGGGGGGGGGGGGGAAAATTTTCCTCGGTATCCTCGGGGGTCATTT
>ML277800.1:39240-66293 GCA_005239495.1 Nicotiana undulata
GGGGGGGGGGGGGGGGGGTGAGAAAATCTTCCTCGGTATCCTCGGGTGTCATTCTCCCCTCCGGTTCCTCTGAGGCTGGGTGCGTTGGCGCCGGTGAGTCATTGTGAATAGGGAACATCTCCCTGGCCGCATGTTGTTCTCCATATACGTTTTTTATACCGTCTTCCATTGGAAACTTCATCATCTGGTGGAAAATTGATGGCACTGCCCTAATGCTGTGTATCCATGGCCTTCCAATTTATGTGTTGTACCTCATGTCCCCTTTGATGGCATAGAACTTGGTGTTCTGGATTGTCTCGAACACGTTGACCGGGAGGCTGATCTCCCCTTTTGTTGTCTCGCCGACCATGTTGAATCCGTTGAAGTTAGCGAGGTAGGTATGACTCGGCCGAGCATCCCAATCTGCTCCACTACTTTCATACTGATTACGTTGGCCGAGCTACCTGGATCCACAAGGACACGTTTAATTTGAAAATTATTTAGGAGGAAGGAAATTACCAATGCATCATTATGCGGGTGAGGCGTGTCTCGAGATCCCCGTCGCTAAATGTAAGGATGTCTCCGGGTTTGTGGCTCTGAGTCTGTCCTGCCGCTGCAGTCGATATCTTCTCCCATTTAATCACGAGCCCCTGAGGGATGTCTCTTCCCCCAATGATCATGTACATGGAGTGTTGGAGCTCTCTTTCTCCTCTTTTTCGAGCTACTACTCTTCCCTAGGGGAAATCTATGATTCGATTGCTGGTGAATCCTTGCATATACCCTTTTCTAGTTAACCGGGTTGCTTTCCTCTGAGGTGCCTACAATCCTTGGTTCGATGACCGTGAGTACCGTGGAACTTGCACATCAGGTTAGGGTCCCTCTGCGAGGGATCTGATAGTACGGGATTTGGCCATCTGGTGTCTTTGATTTTACTCATGGCCGATATGATATCTGAAACATCGTCCCTGGAGTTGTATTGGGTCGGTTGGGGTACCCTTGCCGGCTCCGTGTGCCTACCATACCTAGCTTTGTCTGCTACCCTACTTTGGTCCGTTTTTGGATTGGCTGGGGGCGCGTTGGTTTTTATGTCGCTCCTCTGATTATTGATGTAGGGTCGATACCTTTCTCTCTAAGGATATGGCTTTCTTTCTGGGAATCTTGATTTTATTTTCCTGGCGAGGTCTCCGAGTATCCTTATGATGGTAGGATCGGCTGTCAATCATATATTTCCCAACCTTTCAGGGACCGACTGGATTCGGGGGTCCGTCACCGGTGCCGACGCGCCTGAAACTTTTTGATGGTTTTGCAGCTGAGTAATCGCTGCTTGTTGCGCCTGGAGTATTTAGGAGATCATTTGGAGATTGTCTTCTCCTTTCTCTAGGGAAGCAAATTCCCGCTCTCCCCACTGGCCTTTTCGGCGCGCGTTCCAGTCGGTGCATGGATTAATATCTTTCTACTGGCCGTTACTTGAGTCCGTGTTCTCGGTAGTCGGCTACGTTGTGCTGCCAGGGCTTAGTGGTGGTACACTAGCATTCGGGATGCTTATATCATTCCCTCCAAAATCTCCTAAATTGCTACTTTCCCATGCATCTGTTGAGTTGTACATTTTTTACCTGGAATCAAAGGTTCTTTGTGCAAGAAAAAGTGTGAAAAAATAACTTGCATTATTTCAGCGAACTAAAACAATCACTATTATTTTTAGCCCCACGGTGAGCGCCAAATTGTTTATCGAAAAAACAGTAAATACAATTATACTTGATTAAGTGGTTCTAAAAATATGTGATTTATCGTTGTACCAGTTATTAAGCAGTTGATGTTAAATGTTCTAGGATATAATAGAGCGAAAACAGTAAAAACGGAAGAAAAGCAAACCGAGACGCCTGAGTTCGAAGGTCCGATATTGGCCTCAGGGGCCCTTAAGGTCGAGGCTCGGGGCTACCGTCGGGGGACCGGTGTAGCTATAACAAAATTGTAGGTTTTGTAAAGTGCTATTTATAACCAATAATGAGCTATAAATGAAGAACAATTAATGAAAAGCAATAAATGTGAATGAATGAGCTAGTAGAGAGAAATAGAGAACGTTAAAGTAAAAAAAAGAATGTTCTTGAGCCTTGTATTTTATTATGATCCTTACAAAATGACTAGGGTCCCCTTTATATAGGAAGAGGCACCCCAATATAGTACATTGACATTTATGACAAAGATCTTGACTGATTCGGCTAGTTACTGTCTAAGTACGGATTCGTACTTTGTTGCAGAGCTGTCTACATCAATCTTCGTGTCATTTCCTCATGCCAACCCCGATATCACACTACCTCGAAGCCTAACGCAAGGGAGACTCGAGGTAGGACCTCGGTCCACACTCGGGACCTTATGCAAATAAGCTACTGAATGTCAAAATGAACATAAACTTGGCCATCCCAATTTTAGACGTACACACCAGTACACAAATATGATACTTCGTACAAGAATAAGTTGTGTACTTCACAGTTTATTGCAAAGAAATTCAAAGATGAAATAACTAAGTAGCCTCACATACGGATATGGAAAATACATGAGTTGTGCAGAGACAAGCTAGGATTGTATATTGGCAAGACAATTTGTTATAGGGCTAAACTGTGTATTCTCAGAGAGTCCATGGGTAATTGGAATATGGAGTTTGCAAGGTTATGTAATTATGCTGATATTATAAAACAAACCAATCCTGGTAGCTCATGTTGGGTAAGGATGGACGGTGAAACTGAGCTAGGAAAAAAATCTCTTTGTTTACTTTTATGTGTGCTTTGATGCATTGAAGAAAGGTTGGTTAGAAGGATGTCACGACCCAAATTCCCAACCCTCGGGATCATGATGGTGCCTAACACCATACTTGATAGGCAAGCCAATTTTAGAGGGATTCAACATTTAAAACAATTAATGCATAACACGAGGTCTAATATTATCCAATAAATGATACCAAAAGAATTTATGGAGAAATAAAACGATACCACGAGACTAGTACTAATATCTAGCTACCCAGGGTTTGGTGTCGCAATTCACGAACTACTAAAGATTACAACAAGTATTTGGACGAAAGAAAATATATATGTCTGTTTTGAATGTATAAAACAGTAGATAAATAATATGGAGAAGACTCCAGGAATCTGCGGAAGCCAGCAGATCTACCGCATGTCGCCGTGCGAAGGTATCAGCTACTACTCCAACTCAACTGTGACTGGTACCTAGATCTGCACAAGAAATGCAGAGTGCAGTATCAGTACAGCCGACTCTATATACTGGTAAGTGTCGAGCCTGACCTCGACGAGGTAGTGACGAGGCTACGGTGGGGCATTTATAAAATAACATGTATACAATGTTTAATAAAGCACAATGGAAACACTAAACTAAATGAACAATAACTTGCAATAAATAAATAAGTAACTCAGCTATCTTTTCAGATCTCATCTATAACCACTCCTTACGAGAATTTCCATGTTATAGTTTAATCAACGGTAGAAGCAGAACATGAAAAACAAAAAAGTAAAATAGTGGGTATTCCAGTTTCCATCATATAACTAGTAAAACGTGAATATTCTCCCTTATTACTCGTTGCAGCGTGCAACCCGATCCCACCTATCCACCCTTATTACTCCTCAATATATCACCATTATTCCTCATGTTGCGGCCTTATTCCTCCTTGTTGCGGCGTGCAACCCGCTCCCACCAGACAATCACATTTCACCATTTATGATAAATGTTTCACAATTTAGATCAAAGTCTTTCACAATATTTATGTCTCAACAAATGTAAACAAAAAAGTCGTACAATCAAGAACTTCACCAATTATTACTAGACAGCGAAACCAACCGGAATAAATCATGAAACACTGACAACCAGTCCTACCATTAATGTACCACAATGAAGCTAATGAAATAATTAATACTTTAAAATAAGTGAACAATATCTAACAAAAAAACAAGTAGACAAAACAAGTAGATATGGAAGCATCAATAATCATGAAACAATTAAAACAAGAATATAATAAATTGGAAACGGGGAAGGGAACATGCTAAACAGATAATTTGGTGGCGCATAGGTACTCGTCACCTCACCTATACAGCACACACATGCAATTTCACATAGAATTTAAGTCGCGAATTCCTAATCCCTCAAGTCAAAGTTAGACCAAACACTTACCTCGATTTCACAAGCAACTCACTACTCAAGCACAACTTTTCCTTTAAAATTTGCCTCCACCCCACTCGTATCTAATCATAATTAGTTTAATATCATTAATTCTTGCTAAAGGAACTAACTTTAATGCAAAATTATGGTTTTTCTAAGTTTTCTGTCAAAAGAAAAAAATCGACCCCTGCCTCGCTTGGTCCAAACTCGAAGTTCGAACCAAAATTCGTTTACCCATTCTCCTCCAAGCCCTGATAACTAGTGATCTGTACTACTATCTACTCCTATTTTCCTAGGTTTTGAGGCAATAATTGACTGAATTAATCCCATATTTTGATGCAAGTTGTTTGAATTGCAGGAACTGAGTTGATTTGTAAATATTGATCCGAAAGAACTCAAAAAAGGAGCAGAACTTGCAAAATCACACAACCCAGCAGAAACACTGCAGCGTCCACTTTTCCGCTACAGCGTTTGTCCCTTCGCTGCAGTGGATTTCACTCCGCTGACCCGCTGGCAAACTTCAGAGAGCAGTTTTTAAGGCCAAGCAAAACGCTGCAGCAGATTTCTCTCTGATGGCCCGCTGGTGAACTTCAGAGAGCAGTTTTTAAGGCGAAGAAAAACATTGTCCGCGCTATTTTTCCGCGGCAACGTATCATCCACCGCTGCAACGCCCATTATTATGCTGTAAGCGCTTCGTGATCTTCAAAGAGTCAGTAAAAATTGGGATCCAAGCTTTTGCGGTCAGTGGTATTTGTCCGCTACCGCGTTTTAGTCGCTGTTGCAACGGCCATTATTCTGCTGCAACGGAAGTCATTCCGCCGCGACGCTCAGAAAAACGCTGGGAGCGGATTCTCCGTATGGGCAATTTTGTCCTGTATTTTAGCCTACTATTAATAGATCTTTTTCTAATTTTTAGGTAAGCAGCCGGTTGGAGAACACGTGAATAGTGTTTTTTGACTATTTTGAGTAATTTTAGCTTAACTTTAACCATAGTTCTTCAATTATTACCTTGTATTTAACATTTATGAGTTTAATTTCATCTTCTACTTGTGTTTCTTCTCCAAATATGAGTAGCTTGACCCTTAAGCTAGGGTTGTGACTCAACCCTAGTGTGGGTAATTAATGGGTTTTCAATTTTAGGATGATTATGTGTATGGGTGTTTGGTATTTAGCTTAATTTGTGCATAAATCTCAGATTTAGTGGTAGCAAACACTATTTCAAGCCTTAATGACTAGGGTCACTCTTGAGAAAGAGGACCCAAGTCTAGGTAATTGAGCTAACAAGGTGTTGGGCAAACTCAAGAGATTGATATCCCCAATAAAAGGGTGAATTCTAGAGATAGCTACACCCGACTTGAGCCAATTCATGTTCATAAACGAAAACACCCAATTGTGCTTGAGAAGGTCAAATTGGGCAAAGTCACCCATATTACCGAGAGGTAGTGGGTGAGAAACTTTACATGAGGTTATGCCTTTCATCCACATTTTATAAGTTCATTCTCAATTTTAGATCTGTTAGTCACTCACCTAGGAGGAAGTCATAGCCCTAGTCTCATTATCAACTGAGAAAATCCACAGAAAGATATCAGTTAGCTAGTTCGTAGTTTCACTTAGACCAAATCATAGTACAATTACAACTACCTTTTTATAAGAAGTGTAATTAAGAGAATGACATGCCACTAGATCATTTATACACTCAACTCCAACATTCTTAGCTCCCTGTGGAAATCGATCCCGACCCTTCGAGTAAAAGCAACATCGACCCCTTCCTTGCTACTAATTAGTTGTATAGGGGGGAGCCGATCACTTTTTGGCGTCGTCGCCGGGGAGCTTTAACGCTGTTGATTATCTACTTGAATAGTGGTGCTAATTGTTCTTCTTTCCTTCTGTTTGCTAACGTGTGTGTTCAAATTCAATACAGGTACATATGGCGGATCCTTTAGGCAATATCATACCAGGGGAGGAGGTATATGACAACGGAGAGGATGAATTGAATCAAGTACCTTCACCTCCAAGACGAGGCCGACAGGCCAATCTTAATGATGATATTCCAGAACCTTCCCCGCCTCCTAGAGCTGCCCCTCGGGTGCTGCCAAACGAGGGGTATGCAAGTACTATTATCCCGCCTAGAATCCGGGCAGGCAACTTCCAAATCACAAATTTGATGCTGACACTCCTTGAGTAGCGTGGGTACTTCACAGGAGCTCCCCACCAGAATGCTTACAGGAATTTTAAGGGGTTCGTTGATACCTGTTGGGGAAGTAAGCAAATAAACGTCTCAGAGGATGCCTTAAGGCTTAGGCTATTTCCCTTCTCTCTCCGAGGGAAATCCCTATATTGGCTTGAGCGACTCCCCAACCATTTCATATCCACATGGGATGAATTGCCGGACAAGTTCATTGCTAAATTCTTCTCTCCTAGGCACATGGCTGCATTAAGAGATGAAATATTGGCTTTCAAGCAAGCGCCAAATGAGCCTCTTCATGAGATTTGGGAACGCTACAGAACTATGGTCAAAGAGTGTCCAAACAATGACATGAAGGAGGCCATGATACAACATACTTTCTACCGAGGCATCAATACCAGAAATCAGTGTATGGTCAACCAACTCGATGGAGGCAACTTTATGAAGCTAACTTAAACTGAGGCCTGTGACATCTTAGATGAAATGGCTTACACTTTGTCGGCATGGAAAAGTAGGGAAAATGTGCCTCAGGGTGATCCAAGTGTTATTAACCTCCACAAAGAGCTTCAATATCATAGTCAAGCAATTGCCTATCTTACCACCACCATGAATCAACTTGCTAAGGCACAACTTCAACAAATACAAGGCCCAAAGCAAGTGCATGCTATGGAGGGGGTAAAATTTTTGGTGAACAAGCGAAGGCCTCACGAGACTCAAATGCAAAACAACAATGACCAATGCAACCAAGGAGTTAGTGGGTATAATAAAGAAGAGTCCTATGATGAACAAAATGAGGATGTAATGTATGCCAACAATTTTCAAGGACAAAGGAACAACCAAGGTTGGAGCAATCAGAGGCAAAGCAATTGAAACAATAGTAACAAATCAAGCAATTGGGGGAACAACAATCAACAATGGGGAGGCAACAACAACAACAATTGGAGCGGAAACAACAATTGGGGAGGTAATGGTAATCGGGGGTCGGGCTTACAAAGGCCCCCGATGTACCAACAACCAAGCAATCCACCCCTGTATCAATCACAAAGCCAAGGTTCCTCAAGTAATGACATGGGTAGAATTGAGCAAATGTTCAAACATATGATGGAACGCAATGCGGATTCGGATGCTCAACTTGCCTCCCATAACACCTCCATTCGAAATCTTGAAGTTCAAATGGTACAAATCTCACAAGCCTTGAACACACGCCCGAAGGGAGAACTACCTAGTGATACGGTGGTGAACCCTAAGGGTGGGAAAAACAACAACAATACCGGTCACGCCATGACGGTGACCACAAGAAGTTGACGAGGTGGTGAGGCTAGTTCTTCAAAGCAAAAGAGAGTTGTTGGTGATGATGATGACTTGCAAAATGATGAAATTCCGATTGTGGTTGAGCATGTGGTGGAAGAGCCAACAACTAGTGATGTGAGGATTGATATTCATGACCACAAGGAGGAATTGCAAAGTGACGTGAACCCATCTAGGGAACACGTAATTGACATGCACGAGTCAGTTGTGTTGAAAGTAAAGGCATCATTGCCTAGGCCTCCTCCTCCATATCCTTAAAGGTTGGCAAAGCAAAAGAATGAGAACCATTACAAGAAATTCATCGACATGATGAAGAGTATATCCATCAATGTTCCTTTGGTTGAAGTACTTGAGCAAATGCCCGGGTATGCCCAGTTCATGAAGGACTTGGTCACAATGAAAAGTTCAACGGAGTGCGAGACTATAAATATGACTCACCAAGTAAGTGAAATAGTGCACTCAATGGCACCCAAGCTTGAAGACCCCGGGGCATTCACTATTCCTTGTACAATTGGTAGCGCATATTTTGCCAAAGCATTGTGCGACTTGGGAGATATCATCAATTTGATGCCATACTCGGTCTTCAAAACCTTGGGAATTGGTCAACCTAGGGCTACTTCCATGCTACTTCAAATGGAGGATCGATCTATGAAGCGGCCTCTAGGGATCATTGATGATGTGTTAGTGCGGGTTGACAAGTTCATTTTGCCCGCAGATTTTGTTATCTTGGATCGTGAGGTGGATTATGAAGTTACTATCATCTTGGGAAGGCCCTTCCTTGAAACGGGGAAGGACTTAGTTGATGTGGAGGCCGGTGTGCTCACCTTACGGGTGGGCGATGAAGAGGCCGTGTTCTACGTTTGCAAGTCAATGAAGCAACCCTATAGCACGGAGGAATGTTCTTTCATGGACCTTGTCACCGAGGTCATTATTGATGAAACAAGCTCAATGATAAATGCTGAAGACCCCGTGGAACCATGATGATATTGTGGTGGATGGCTTGATCGAGTGTACCAATGCTCTACAAGGCATGGTTTCTTATTCATATGGTCCTCGAACGTTCTCCTTGGATTTGGAGAATCGTAAAACTCCCCCGACAAAGACTTCTATTGAAGGGCCACCTACCTTGGAGTTGAAGCCACTTCCACCACACCTCAGGTATGAATTTCTGGGTCCTTCTCAAACTTTACCTGTTATACTTTCATCTTGTCTAACCAAATTGCAGGTAGACTCTACTCTCAAAGTGCTAAAGAGGAGGAAGAAGGCCATAAGTTAGACACTTGTTGATATTCGGGGTATAAGCCCCGCATTTTGTATGCACAAGATCATTCTTGAGGATGGAGCAAAGCCTTCCGTAGAACACCAATGGAGGCTAAATGAGGCAATGCAAGAGGTTGTCAAGAAAGAGATAATCAAGTGGCTCGATGCAAGGGTCGTCTACCCAATCTCTGATAGTGCTTGGACTTCTCCAGTCCAATGTGTTTCAAAAACGGGTGGCATGACCGTGGTACAAAATGACAAGAATGAACTTATTCCAACAAGGACAGTCACTGGTTGGGGGGTATGCATGGATTACCGCAAATTGAACAAGGTGACCCGCAAGGATCACTTCCCTTTGCCTTTCTTGGGCCAAATTCTTGACAGACTTGTGGGGAGAGCTTTCTATTGCTTCTTGGATGGGTATTCAGGTTATAATCAAATCTTGATAGCTTCAGAAGAACAAGAAAATACAACCTTCACTTGTTCCTATGGGACATTTGGTTTCTCCAGGATGCCTTTTGGATTGTGAAATGCACCCGCTACATTTTAGCTGTGCATGATGGAAATTTTCACTGATATTGTTAAAGACTTTCTAGAGGTATTCATGGATGATTTCAGCGTGGTAGGGGACTCCTTTGATGAATGCTTGAAAAATCTTGATAAAGTCCTTGCCCGTTGTGAAGAAACCAACCTAGTGCTCAACTGGGAAAAATGTCACTTTATGGTTGAAGAAGAGATAGTTCTGGGCCACAAAATCTCAAAGTATGTAATTGAAGTAGACAAGGCCAAGATTGAGGTCATTTCTAAATTTCCCCCTCCGACCTCGGTGAAGAGAATCCGTATATTTCTTGGGTATGCAGGGTTCTACCGGCGCTTCATTAAAGACTTTTCGAAGGTGGTGAATCCTCTTTGCAAGCTATTGGAAAAAGATGCCAAGTTCTAGTTTGATGAAAATTGTATGAGAGCATTTGAGTTGTTGAAGCAAAAGCTTACTACCACGCCAATTATCATTGTGCCGGATTGGAGCTCTCATTTTGAGCTAATGTATAATTCTATTAATGTGGCACTGGGGACGGTTTTGGGCCAAAGGGTGAATTATCTATTATGCAAGAAAGACCATGAACTCTGCCCAAATGAACTACACCGTCACCGAAAAAGAGTTGTTAGCTATAGTCTTTGCAATGGAGAAATTCCAGCCTTACCTTATGCGCGCCAAGGTGATAGTTCACACCGACTGTGCGGCGCTCCGGTACTTAATGATGAAAAAGGATTCCAATGCTAGACTAGTTTCAAGAGTTTGATTTGGAGATCGTTGATAAAAAGGGGAGTGAGAACCAAGTTGCCGACCATCTTTCCCATTTGGAAGAGCAAGGGAGTCCAAGTGATGGTCTTGAGATTAATTATAGCTTCCCGGATGAACAACTTCTATTCATCTCTTTGCATGATATGCCATGGTTTGCAGACATCGCCAACTACATTGTCACCGGTGTTGTCCCATTTGAGATCTCTTCAAACCAAAGGAATAATCTTAGACGGGATAGCATGGATTATTATTGGGATGAACCGTATTTGTTCAAGATATGAAATGATGGTGTCATTCGGCGTTGTGTGCCCGAAGAAGAGCAAGTGTCAATTATTGAGTCGTGCCACTCCTCAACTTATGGTGGTCATCATGTAGGGGCAAGGACTGCTTCAAAAGTCTTAAGTTGTGGTTTCTTTTGGCCTACTTTGTACAAGGATGCTAGTAAGTTGGTAAAGTGGTGTGATGAATGCCAAAGAATGGGCGGCATATCCAAGAAAGATGAAATGCCTATCACTACAATCCTTGAGGTGGATATCTTCGATGTTTGGGGAATTGATTTTATGGGGACCTTTGTTAGTTCATATGGAAACACTTACATACTTTTGGCGGTGCACTATGGTTCAAAATGGGTTGAAGTCGTGGCTTTGCCCATCAATGAAGCCCATAGTGTGGTTGGTTTGCTAAAGAAGAATATTTTCACAAGATTTGGGACACCTCGTGCCATCATCAGTGACGGGGGATATCATTTTTGCAATAGGGCCTTTGATTCATTGCTAGCCAAGTATAGAGTCAATCATAAAGTGTCTACTCCGTACCATCCTCAAGCAGGCGGCCAAGTTCAAGTGTCTAATCGTGAAATCATGAACATTGTAGCCAAGACGGTGAATGCTAATCAGACTGATTGGTCCCAGAAGCTTGATGATGCTAATTGTACTGATTGGTCCCGGAAGCTTGATCGGTTGGTCTATGGACAAACTTGTCATCTTCCAGTGGAATTGGAGCACAAGGCACTATGGGAATTAAAGAAGTTGAACTTGGATTGGGATACAGCTGCAAATCTGAGAGTTGACCACTTCAATGAGCTAGATGAGTTTAGATTCCATGCATATGCTGGCTCTTCTTTGTACAAAGAGAAAATGAAGTACCTGCACGACAAATATGCCAAAGGCCGGGAGTTCAAAGTGGGAGACTTGGTGCTTCTGTTTAATTCTAGGCTTCGTCTCTTCCCGGGCAAACTTAAGTCCAAGTGGAGTGGCCCGTTTGAAGTGGTATTGGTTACACCCTTTGGTGCTCTTGATCTCAAAAACAAGAATGGGGAGATTTTTCGTGTGAATGGACACCGGGTCAAGCATTATCTTGGTAAATTTGAAGATGGTAACATGCGTTGTGCCGTGACGTTAAATCAGGCGCTTCTTGGGAGGCAACCCAAGTGTTTTTCTTTTCTTTATTTTTTGTTGTTTTTGGTAGGATAGATTTTTTGTGAACTAGCCAATTATGAAGTTGATGTAGGACTTGGTGGATACAGTGCAGGTGAAAAATTTGGGAACTGAGAAAAGTGGAAAAATTCCGCTGTCAACGACGGCCAAGCGTTGTAGCGGAAAATGACCGCTCACAGCGGTCCAAATGGGCAAAAATCCATGCTCTCTGAATCTCCAATCCGTTGCAGCGCTTACTGTTTCACTATCACAGAGTGCATTCCGTTGCGGCGACAAAATTCTGCTGCAGCGGTGAAGGTGAAATCTCAGCAATCAGGAAAGGGAAAAAGCGCGATCAGCGGTAAAAATCCGCTGTCGCGCTAGGTAAGTTGGTCATGGGTCCCAATCTTTAGTATATATACTAAGGGACCATCATTTTTACCCTTTTCGCTCATTTGCTTACCACCCAAGAAAAGTTACTGCTCATTACTGTTTCACTGTTCCTCCAAGCCCTTAATTTCATCCCTTTTTCATTCTTCATCTTCATCAAATTACTAGTATGTTCTCATGATTTACATATAGCTTAGTATTTGTTTTTCTTTTTAGGTAGTTTCATTGTGTTTTTGTTTTGTTAGCTTTTTGTATAGAATTAGTGCAACCCTAATCTTTGAAGTTGAATTATTAAGGTGTGTTACAACGTTGGGGTAGTACTCTCTGGGTACCTATGTGGGTAAAGGGTTCTTCAAATCTGTAATTTAGTGAAAATTTTGAAATTTTGATAAACCCTAGCCCTAAGTGCATTATCCTGACGACCTCCGATGCAGCGTTTCAGAATTCCGCTGACAGCGGAGGTCCAAAACCTTCTATTTTCAATTTGAGGATTCCGCTGCAGCGGTCTTAAAATTCGCTGACAGTGGTCTTGTGTTACACTGCAATGGACAATAATTGTGGTCCGCGTTTCACAGGTTCAGAGAGTTTTACTCTCAGATGTCTAAACTTCTGCTGTAGTGGCCAGATTTTCGCTGCTGGCAGTGGCCAAACACTTTAGCGGTCCAATTTTCTGTGGTCCGCGTTTCATAGGTTCAGAGAGGGGTAGTATGAGTCCCCTTAATCGGCTGCAGCGGTTCTTTTCTGCTGACAGCGGTTTGGTTACATGTGCACTGTTTCATTCTCTGCTTTTTAGTTTCTATCAGTACACATGTACAATGTATTAAAAATGTTTGTGACATGTTTGCAGAGAATGGTGAGATCAAGGGGAGGACCTGAAAAGCAACCCAAGAGAGGCGACCCTTCAAGGGGTCAAGGCAAAGGAAAGCAACAAAACCCATTGGGCCCGACACAAGCATTTGGCAAGAAACAAAAGAGAAAAAGAACTAGTCCTGAAGATTCGGAGTCCAGTGAGTACTTTCCCTCCCGGGAAGCTTTGGAGGGACAGAGTGGGGCAGCTCTAGCAGCTGCATTATCAAAGCCAAGAAGACTCATCAACGAGCCCACTAGCTCGGAGTCTTCTGATGATTCCTCTAGCCATTCAGCCACTCCTCTAGAGGGCACAGGTGCGGCAGCCCCTCCTTCTATCAACCTCAAAAGCTTAGATGAGGGTCCTGATGATGGAAGGGGCGATATACTCAAGTACAGACTGCTGGTATTCAAAGGACCAGAAACCCCTCAACATGGCAGGATCGGTTTGTCTCTGAACCGGCTTACCATCAGTTTAGAGACTCGTGTCCCCAAAGATCTCTAATCCCAGAAAGACCATTCATCATCAAGGATCTTCTACCCCTCAACCCCGATGTGAAAAAGCAGTTTTTAGAGAGGGAGGGGTGGGACTTATTTACACTCAAAGTAGTTGATGCCAATGAATTCGTGGTGAAGGAGTTCTATACAAATGTGGAATACAGCAAAAATGACACATACCTCACCAAAGTTCGCAATCAGAAAATTTTGTACAATGGAAAATCCTTTAATAGGTATGCGGGTTTCAGGGATGAAGATAAGACTCGGTATTTGGAGAAGGTGAATCAGAACGATTTGGCTCGCCCATGGTTGGCTTCAGTCATTTCTATTCCAGGGACTACACCGGATTGGTTGGTTGGAGGCATAATCAAGAGGAATACATTGAGTTTTGAGGCCAAAGGATGGGCCACATTTGTTTGCAGCAGGATAGACCCAATACTCCATGACAATGATATGCCCTTTTCCAGGGCGGTGATAGTGGGTGCTTTTATTTACAGTATCCCGATTATCATCGGAAAAATCATGTGCAGAGTGATAGAATGAGTTGTGAAGAAGGCCTCCTATGACTATGTATTTTCAAGACAACGAGGTTGAGGGGAGGGATTTTTACACATTTGTGAAGCCCCGGACAGCTTTCTCTTGGTACAGTTTCAAGGGACCATACAACCCCAAGAAAAAAAGGAAAGCCTTCACATCTGCATCCACTGGTACTTCCACAGCCACTGGTACTTCCACAGCCACAAAGCCTTCCGCTACTACTGAAGGCTCTATTGCTTCTGAGGGGCCCACTGTTGCTGCTTTCCCACAGCCTCCATCAGATCCTGCTATGCCCATACTAGTCTCAGTGCCATCATCATCTACCTATCCTCAGAAAGCCCTGAAAGTGTCCAAGACTTTGGTAACCAACTGGCTGCATGTAGCCTCTTCCAGACTTTCTGACCTTTCTTCTACAGTTGCAGCCCAGTCAGCTCCGGCACCCATTGCATTACCTCCTACTCTAGAGGAAACATTGAAGAGCGTGGTGGACAACCAAAAGAAAATCATGGAGACACTGGAGAAGCAACAAGAGGAGATCACTTATTTGGGTAAGTATGTGAAGAAGATGAAAAAGGCCCAGGATGATACGAAGAAGGTACAGAAGAAGATGCTACAGACTCAAAAAGCTTTGGTGAAGGAGGTGGCAAAGGTAGCAGTTGCAGGGGACATCCCCCTTGATCTTTTATTAGGAGAGTGAGAGCCTAGTGAGCAGGCCACGCATGTTGATGAGGCAGACCTTCCATCACCCTCAGTTCGGAGGAGAGTCATCTCGCGGACTGATGACATGGAGATTCAGCTCGAGGAACCCGATGGGCAGTCATCCATGCAGCTAGAGGACCCTGCTACCACTACTGCCACAGTGAATTCTTAATCATCCCCTCACCTATGCAGTATGAGTCACCATAGGGAGTTTCCTTTTACTCTCTCTCACCCCTCTCCCCTGATCTATATTTTTGGTTAGTTAGCATTGAGGACAATGCTAGCTTTCATTAGAGGGGGTGGCCTCTATTTGGTAGTGATATTTTCAGACAATTTGATGATTTTGGGTTGTAATAACTGTTAATACTCTTTTTCTTTTTCTTATTTTCATTTCCGTACTTTTAATTTTTGTATATATATATTCAGATTTCCTACCTTATCATATGTATATATTAATCCCCTATTGTAAATATTCATTTTTGTTTTTCGTATTTTCTACTTTATAACATCTTTAGCTTTTTCCATTTGTAGTCTAACTTCTTATTTTATTTAGTAGTTATTTTTAATTTGTAACTTCTTCTTTTACTTTTTGCGCTGTCAATAAGCCCCTGGTTTTCTTAAGGCCTCGGTTCTTTCCAGGGGTGGAAATTGTGCGAACCGGGTGTCTCTTCCCTAAGACAGACAGTGTGACGACCTTCTTAAGGGATTGAGTCAGTTTTTCATTTTCATTTTTGTTTTTGTTTTTGTTTTCTTTCGTTTCAGTAGTAGTGAATAAATGTGATTCAAATAGAGCTTCACTTGACACCAACAGATTTACCTTTGACCTTATGGTTAAAGAAAGATTACAATTGAGGCTAGTTCTAGTTGTGACCCTTAGAGTCTTGAGTTGACTGAAAATTGTCGCCAGGTGGTATTTATGGCCATGTTTGAGTTTTCAATTTGAACAAAGATTGTTGTGGGCCCTCGACTCGATACTCTTTAGAAATCCTAAGGCTTGTGAGGTGAGGTTTGTAATTACATATCCCGAGTGTCGTGCCTAAAAGCTTATAACTTGCCCCAAGTGTTTGTCTAGGCGAAATCTTAAGTGAGCTCGACTTGTGAGATGATCATAGGCCTTCCTTGACTCCCTACTGAAATTGCATGACCTAGTTAGCCTACATTGACATGATCCCTAGTAAACCCCTTTTGATCCTGAGCCAATTTGTTCAAAAACCACATTGGATACCTTCATCTGTTCTCTAACGGCCCTCTCTTGGCACCCATTCTTTCCTTGAGCACTCTTGATGAAGAATAGGCAAAAATCATAAGTTTGGGGGAGAGACGAGGATTTGCATAGAGATGAAAGGCTTGGTGATAAAAAATGGTCCAAAGAAAAGGTTGAAAAGCAAAATGAACTAAAATGAAAAGAAAAGGGATGAGAAGAAAAGCAAAAAATTTGAAAAGAAGGTTGAAATGATGGAAAAGAAAGGAATAAGGGAGGAAAATGAGCCCAAAGTAAAAGAAAGAGTGACTATGAGTCTCTCTAAGTTCCCCAAGGAAAATGTATGACTTAAAAAGTGAAGAGTAAAATGTGAAATATTGGAGTGCTTAAGGGAAGATTTTCTACCAAAGTTCATCATGACCAAATTTGATCCAAGAAGCCTCCATTACATCCCGACAAAGCCCTATAGGATCTCAAGTTGAGTGAGCTTACATTAGTGGTGACTTACACGAAGGGAAAGCTTATGGTACTTAAAACTGGACTTGAGGCATTCATTTGAGAGTGAAGAGAGCACCCCATGATAAATCCAATTTTTAGAGTTCAATCTTTATGGTGAGGTGAGCCCAAGGAAAGTAGAGAGGAAGAGTCTGGGATCCATAGTGATTGAGGTGAAAGAGAGATGCTCTATGACGACCTTAGTCAACTCTTGAAACTTTGGTGTCACACTAGATCTAGTGAGCTAGAAAAATCATTGCATAATGTTGTCAATAAGTCGTTTGTGTCAAAAGGGTAATTGTTAGTCCCAATTGAGGCTTGATGAATCACATCTTAGTGGCTTAAATACTTTCTCTTTTCTTATTACGGAGGTGAGAGTTATTTTATTTATTTGAGGACAAGCAAAGACTTAAGTTTGGGGGAGTTAATAACTAGTGATTTGTACTACTATCTACTCCCATTTTCTTAGGTTTTGAGGCAATAATTGACTGAATTAATCCCACATTTTGATGCAAGTTATTTGAATTGCAGGAACTGAGTTGATTTGTAAATATTGATCCAAAAGACCTCAAAAAAGGAGCAGAACTCGCAAAATTACAGAACCTAGCTGAAACGATGTAGCGTCCACCTTTTCGCTGCAGAGTTTGTCCCTTCGCTACAGCGGATTTCTCTCTGCTGCCCTGCTGACAAACTTCAGAGACAAGTTTTTAAGACCAAGCAAAACACTGTCCGCTATATTTTTCCACGACAGCATTTCATCCACCGCTGCAGCGCCCATTATTACACTGGACGCGCTTCGTGATCTTCAGAGAGTCAGTAAAAGTTGGGATCCAAGCTTTTGCGGTCAGCGGTATTTGTTAATTGTCGCGTTTCAGTCGCCGCTGCAGCGTTTCAGTAATCTGCTGGGCGCGGAATGAAGGAATCAGAGAGTACACAGTTCAAGACTGTTGCAGTGCCATTATTCCACTGCAGCAGAAACCATTCCGCTGCGACGCTCAGAAATACGCTGGGAGCGGATTCTGCGTAGGGGCAATTTTATCCAGTATTTTCAGCCTAGTATAAACAGATCATTTTCTCATTTTTTTGGTAAGCAGTCGTTTGGAGAACACATTAATAGTGTTTTTTTACTCTTTTGAGTAATTTTAGCTTAGCTTTAACCATAGTTCTTCAATTATTACCTTGTATTTTATATTTATGAGTTTAATTTCATCTTCTACTTGTGTTTCTTCTCCAAATATGAGTAGCTAGACCCTTAAGCTAGGGTTGTGACTCAACCCTAGTGTGGGTAATTAATGGGTTTAGAATGATTATGTGTATGAGTGTTTGGTATTTAGCTTAATTTGTGCATAAATCTCAGATTTAGTGGTTGCAAACACTATTTCAAGCCTTAATGACTAGGGTCACTCTTGAGAAAGAGGACCCAAGTCTAGGTAATTGAGCTAACAAGGTGTTGGGGAAAACTCAAGAGATTGATAGCCCCAATAAAAGGGTGAATGCTAGAGATAGCTACACCCGACTTGAGCCAATTCATGTGCATAAATGAAAACACCCAATTGTGCTTGAGAAGGTCAAATTGAGCAAAGTCACCCATACTACCGAGAGGTAGTGGGTGAGAAACTTAACATGAGGTTATTCCTTTCATCCACATTTCACAAGTTCATTCTCAATTTTAGATCTGTTAGTCACTCACCTAGGAGGAAGTCACAGCCCTAGTCCCTTTATCAACTGAGTAAATTCACAAAAAGATATCAGTTAGCTAGTTCGTAGTTTCACTTAGACTAAATCATAGTACAAATACAATAACCATTTTATGAGAAGTGTAATTAAGAGCATGACACGTCAATAGATCATTTAGACACTCAACTCTCACATTCTTAGCTCCATATGGAAATCGATCCCGACCCTTCGGGTAAAAGCTGCATCGACCCCTTCCTTGCTACTAATTAGTGGTATAGGAGGGAGCCGATCAAGCCCGGATATACAATTGGGTTTTGAATCCGGCCTCAATTTGAGGTCTAAATCCCCAAATTTCAAAATTCCCCAGTTCTACCCAAATATCCCTAATTCTACCATGAAAATTCTAGATTCTAGGTTGAAATCTTGTTAAAAGTTGCAAGAGATTGAAAGGAATTAGTTAGGAATCACTTACCTATGATTTGGAAAAGTTTGGGTCTTTGAAAAATCGCCTATGGAGGTTTAGGGTTCGAGAGAATTGAAAAATGAGTGAAAATCTAATTTAAGTCCAACTTAACAGGCTGCAAATGTCACAATTGCGACTGGTTGCGAAGATCGTAAATGCGAGAAGAATATCGCAAATGCGAACCTTCGCATTTTCTGTTGCTTTCGTATTTGCAACAAAAATGTTGCATTTGCGATATCTGGGGTCATCGCATTTGCGGACAGAGTTTCGCATTTGCGAGGATGGCCTTCCCAAGCCTCTTCGCACTTGCGATAAAAAGTCTTGCAATTACCAGGCATGTAACCTTCGCAATTGCAAAGCCTGATCTCGCAATTGCGAGATCAGAGGCATGCACCAGACACTAGTTGCCTCAGCTATATTTTTCTAAGTCTAAACACTCTATAGCCTATCTGACACTCACCCGAGCCCTTGGGACTTCAACCAAACATGCATGCAAGTCTAAAAATATCATACAAACTTGCTCATGCGATCAAATCACAAAAATAACACTTAAAACGACGAATTTAACATCATAACTCATGATTTTCTCAAGAACACGTCAAATTCACTATTTTCTCAACTGGACGTCTGAATCACGTCAAATAAACTCCGATTTCCACCAAATTTCACATATAGGACTTAAACATTATAACAAACTTGTTCCGGACTCCGAAACCAAAATAGGCCTGATACCAATGAGTTTAAACATTAATTCATTTCTATATTTCCTTTAAAAATCCAGTATAACAGTTTTCTTCAAGAATTGATTTCTAAAGCTAGGGATCTCGGAATTCAATTCTAGGCATACACCCAAGCAAATATTTTATCGCGAACCTCCCGGGACCGTCGGACCATGGGTCCGGGTCTGTATACTCAAAAGGTTGACCAAAGTCAACTAAAATCAAAATTTAACTCTAAAAATCATTATTTCTTATATTTTCACAAAAAGGCTTTTTAGATTCACGTCCGAACTGCGCACACAAATCGAGATAAATAAAATTAACCTTTCTAAGGCTAATGAGCCTGGAATGGAGTCTTAAACTATAAGATGACCCTTTTGGGTCATCACAAAGGATGTAGGAGAATTATATGTTTTGATGGTTGTTTCTTAACACGTGCTTGTAAAGGTGAGCTTCTAGTTGTTATTGGCATGAATGGAAATCAACAAATATTTCCTATAGCTTTTGCATTTGTGGACCAAGATACAAAGCATAGCTGGAGTTTTTCATGTTGTTCTTGCACACTATCATATAAATGACGAACATGAACATGCAGTTGAGCATTGGTATAAGAGGGATACTTTCTTAAAAGCATACAAGTATTTCATCCAGCCTATGACAAATATGAAGATGTGGCCTGAAACCAATAATCCAAATATTGACCCTCCCAAACTTAAACTTGTGCCTAGTTGATCTCATAGGAATAGAAGAAAAGGCAAAGATGATGTGATGACCCAAAAGGTCATCCCGTGTAATTTTAGCTAAATTTGTGTTCTGAGGCAATGAAAACCTCCTTTTATCTCACCTCGATGTGTGTGCGCAGCCCGGGCGCATAGCTGGGAAGCCGTTATGTGGAAAATTGATAAAGTGATGATTTTTTAATAATTATTTGAATAAAGTTGACTTTTGTCAATATTTTTTATAAACGAACCCGGACCCATGATTTGACGGTCCCAAAAGGTCCGTAGAAAAATATGGGACTTGGTCGTATGCCCGGAATCGAATTCCGAGGTCCCAGGTCCGAGAAATGAATTTTTGAAGAAAGGTGTTTTCTGAAAAATATAAAGGTTTTTAAAAATGATATTTGATGTGAAACCTGTGATACCAGACCTGTATTATGGTTCCAGAGCCCGGAACAGGTTCAATATGTCTTATATGTGAAATTTGGTGAGAAACAGACTTAGTATACGTGATTCGGATAAAAAATGGAAAATTTAGTAGTTTTGGAAGTTTAAAGGAATTTCATTGATTTTGAGGTTTAATTCGATGTTTATGATGTTATTTTGGTGTTTTGATTACTTGAATAAGTCCGTAGGATGTTTTTGAGGTTGTGTGCATATTTGGTTTTGAGTCCTAAGGGCTCGGGTGAGTTTCGGGTAGGTGTCGGAGTGGAAAACACAGGAAATATCTAGTGTTTTGGCTTGTTTCTAGTGTCTGGTGTTTTACTCTATGCGATCGCATAGGTATAGTCGCGATCGCATAGCCTTGTGGAGGGGGAGGGGTCAGTTACACTATGCGATCGTGTAGGTAGCTCCTTCGCGATCGCGGAGCTTTAGCAAATCAGTCCTCTATGCGATCGCAATCCCTTCTTCGCGATCGCATAGACTAAATTCGTCCAGTGATTTTAAATACCCCAAAACTGAATACATACAGGATTTTACCAAAGTTCACAAACCCTCTTCTTCTCCAAATCCCATAGACGATTTTGAAGCAATTCTTCCACCATAACCTCTTGAGTAAGTAATCTTCAACTTATTTTCTTCCATTTTTCATCAATATCTATTAGATTCTAGGCCTAAAAACATGAAATCAAAGGTAGAAATTGGGATTTTGGGTAGAGTTAGGGCTTTTTGAATATTTGAGAATTAGACCTCGTTTTGGGTCGGATTTCAAAACAAATTATATATTCGGGCTCGTGGGGGAATGGGTGATCGGGTTTTGGTCCGAACCTCGTGTTTGGACCAAGCAGGCCCGGGGTCAATTTTTGGAAGTTTTGGAAGAATGTTGGGAAATCTTGAATTAGGCATTGGAATTGAATTGTTTAGCATTTACTAATGTTATTGATCAATTATGTCTAGATACGATTGTTTCGGAGTCGAGTTCGAGAGGAAAAGCAATGCTAGAGGCTTGATTGGATTCTTGGAGCCGAGGTAAGTGTTTGGCCTAACCTTAGCTTGAGGGAATAGGTATTGAGTCTTATTTGCTATGTGATATTCCATGTCCAAGGTATAGGTAAGGTGACGAGTACCTATGTGTTGTGGTCAAGCATGCCCGTGAGTCAAATTTCGTGATATATGTGATTTATGTTGATATTCTCCGTGTTATGAAATAATTATCACTTTGGAAGTATGTGCATGAGGGTAATTCATGATGTAGAATATTATTGATTATTCGTTCGGTTGAGGATTATTTGTTCAGTTGTACTTCTGAGTGAGATCGGTAATAGTTGTGTTCCTTGTCGGGACAGTAGAATTATTGTTGGATATTTCTGTGCATTTAAGTATTCTTATTGCTAAACTTTCCTATCAAATTGTTGCTTTCATATATGTTATGCACGAGGGGATATTCTGTGCTGAGTGTTTGTGAGGTTATGCACGAGGGGACATTCCGTGCCGAGTGTTTATTTATTTATTGCATGAGGGGACATTCTGTGCCGAGTGATTATGATATTTATTGCACGAGGGGACATTCCGTGCCGAGTGATTATTTATGTACGAACGAGGGGACATTTCGTGCCGAGTGTTTTTGGTGAGGTTATAGCACGAGGGGACATGTTGTGTCGTTCTGTTTATTTATTTGTTCAGAGTTGTTAACTCCTGCTGTTATTTATCCATTTCAGTCGTTATCTTGTTCTGTCATTTCAGTGAACTGTAGCCCTTTTTCCCAGCATGATATCCCCATTTCTGTGTTTACCTAATATTTCTTGTCGTCATTTCTTTACTATAATATTGGACTGCACAGGTGTTTGTTATTTGTCGTGTCCTAGCCTCGTCACTACTTCGTCGAGGTTAGGCTCGACACTTACTCAGTACATGGGGTCGGTTGTACTGATGTTACACCTGCACTTCTTTATGTTGTGCAGATTACAACGCCGTACCCAATGGACATTGAGCGAGGGAGTGTCCTTCAGTCCACGGCGACACCGAGGTAGACCTGCAGGCGTCCGCAGGCCTTGGCGTCACCATCTATATCTTCCCTTCTGTCTTATCTTATATTTCTAGACAGTTGTACCTGTTTATTTCAGACTCTTGTTTGTAGTAATATTAGACTGTTCGTGAGATTGTGAAACCAATTCTGGGGGAGTTATGTACGAAATTTCGTAAGGTTAATTATTTAAGTTGTTAAATTCTTAGCTTCCGCATTTCTTGTTCATTTGTTCATGTTTATTATTTTTTTTAGATTTCATTAATAAAGAAATAAGTAAATTTGACCAAAACGTTGGCTTGTCTAGTGGATTCAACGTTAGACGTCATCACGGCCTGAATGGTGGGATTTCAGGTCGTTACAGATGAACCAAAAAAGAAATATAGAAAGTTGTCCAAAGGTAAAGTGAAAGTGACATGTTCCAAGTGCCATCAACAAGGATATAACAAAAGATATTGTAAGGTAAAATGTTCTGTATCTTTTAACTATTTATTGTATCACGGAAACAAGGACATAACAAAAGAATATAGATTCTGCTTGTGTTCATCATTTGTTATGTCTATCGACGACAAAGTAGAGCAATTATCTAAAGGGCATAATTCAATTTGCATATGTAAAGCTCAAAGTGCTTATCAATTGCTAAAGATTGGTGCCACATTTTTGTTGTTTCAAACTAGAAATTATTATTGTAATTCCTTTTTGGTATTACATATATGTCATATGCACCTTTGGCATTGTCATTGTTAAAGTTTTACTGTTGGACTGCATTATTATAGCCTGTTATCACGTGGTAAATTTTATAGTGTAAACTCGCTGCTCATGATATGCAGGCTGAAAATTGAATGCATTCATATCAAGGTAGTCAAAGCTCACAAGGAGCAAGCCAATGTGTTGCAACAAGAAGCTCAAGCCTACCAACAACCTCAAACTCTATTTGTGATGATACAACAAGAGTTCAAAAATGTTGAATTTGGCATCTACACAGCTGCAAGTGGAACTCAAATAGTAAATGTATATATTCTTTCATATTTCATCTATAATATGACTTAGAATAACTTACTAATGTACTTTATTGATTGGCAAACTGCAGCCCGAAACATCAAGTCAAAGAGTTCTAGCAGGTGGTTCAACTTATAAGAGTGCTGCTCCGATAGGAATAGACCTTGGTTTTAAGGCTAGAGGCTTGAGGTGGAAGGTTCATGATGTTGTCACAACTTTCCAATTGCAGCAGATGAAGGCAAACTTCAGCAAAAGGTTAGGAACTTATTTTTTGGCTATATGATTATGTAGCAACAAAAAATTATCAATAGTCAAGGTCTATTCTTGACTCTAAGGTAGCAACAAACTATTATATTTTGGGATTTATTTTTGAAGAACTAAACTCTTATGGTTCCATTCAGTTGTATAATCTTCCGGTTTTTATTAAAAGAATGATCATTTCTTTGTGTCAACGTTACATAGCAAGTGTTTCTATCTGATTCCATAACAGAATATTACAAACTTGATATTGGGTTCGTAATGAATTTATACATGAAGCTTAGTAGAACATAGTGCAGCATTCTCCAACACTTTGATCACGTCTTTTTGTACGATATCAAAGAATAGCAATTGTGCAAAAAATTAGTGCAACAACAACATCTGAAATAGTTTTTATTACTTTCAAAATACAACATTACATCGCACTACTAAGATTACAAAAGTGCAGCAGCAACAACATCTAAAACAACCAAATTAATCTGCAAACCACATCAAAACACAAGAATGCACCAATTGTTTTTAAAGACATCAACAACAACACCTAAAGATCACAGCTCGACATCAACCCTACAGTTTTCATAAACGAGCAACAATACAACAACAACGGTCAAAAGGATCAGTCTTCTTTTTGCTCGAACTTTCTCCTCTTCAAAATCTTTGACTCTCTTTAATAAATTCCAAATTATTTTCTTTGCTTGAGTAGGCATCTCATCATCATACCAACAGAATTAATCACATTCACCCTTTTTCTACAAAAATCACAAACACGTTTGATCAATTATTATCAAATAAAAATAATTAATAAAACATGATATAATTAAGAACAAAAAATTTACCTTTCCGATTTTTCAAGCAAAAAATCTACGACCTGGGTTTAGTTGGGTCCGTGAAGTATTCAATTTTTGAGAAACACCACATTTACAAATTCTAGTGGCAGCGCAAGGTGACATTGACAAGTTTGTCGATTACGATAAGTTCGATATTAATGGATATTAACTAAGTTTCAACCTTCACTTAAATAAACTCGGCAACAACAGAAACGAGAGAAAGAAGAGAAGAAAATAATTGACACCAAGAAGAGAAGGAGAAGTGCTGGAGCAGAAAATTAAATTTTTTACAATAGGGAAATGAATTAGGGTTTAAATAGAGAGATATAAAGAATTAATTTTACTTCACAAATGTTACCGTTACTAAACATATATCAGTTAAAAAGTATCTTCTCACGCGCTTAAATAGGATGTAACTCACGTTATGTGCCACCTGCACAAAATGTGTCTAATTGGTATATTATATGCCTACCAATGTATTCAAATGGAAAAATGGCTAGTTTAAGTGTCTAAATAAAAAATAGTGCCAACTTTAGGTGTACGTATATATTCCGCCTATACATTTTTACAATATTATACAATCATATACAATATTATACATTTTACATAATATTATACATTTTTATACAAGGTAAATATGTTCATTTATATTGTGTATAAATGCCATATAATAATGTACAAGGGTGTTAAATATTATTGCAAAAAGTATTTGCTATGCGGGTGTAAACTAAGAAATATGACTGTGTGGTTGCAAAATATTGTATATTTTTTAAATTTCTTATTTTTCTACTTTCTTTGATTTTTATTTTTTGTAACTATTTTAGGGTGTTTGCAGCATGACCAAAACTTATCCAAACTTGTGATATGCCCTAACTCACACAAACTTTAGTATTGGCTTGTCAGATGTATGACATGTGTTTGAACATATGCTTTTTTCCCTTAATTGTGAATAAATATATAGACATATAATATATATATATATATATATATATTAAATCACTTATAATGATAAACTTATATGATTCAGTGTAAATGTTAGTTTACATGGGCATACAATGAAATACATATCAAAAGGAGCAATCAAAATCACTCGAGAAGGTTCATTCGATTCCTTTTCTCTATTTTTATCACATTGTTTCTTATTCTCTGTTCTAATAATTCTCTTTATTTTTATTTCTTTATATGTATTTCCTAGGCTTACTTCACACACACGCCAATTTCAATCGAAAGAAGCAACCAAAATCACTCGAGAAGGTTCTTTCGATTTGCTTCTCTCTATTCTTATCGCTTTGTTTCTTATTTTTTGTTCTGATATGTATTTCATTGTATGCCTATGTATATGCCTTCTCGTCATTCTAATCGCTTTATTTTGTTGTTTATATTTTTTTATGTTTTTCATTCTTTGCTTCTGTATATTCTTTTTCTTTATTCATATCGCTGTGTTTCTTATTCACTGTTCTAATATATATTTTATTGTATGCCTATGTATAATGTATATGTCTTCTCCTCATTCCAATCCCTTTATATTTTTGCTTATATATGTTTTTCATTCTTTGCTTTTGTATATTCCTTTTCTCTATTCATATAGCTTTGTTTTTTATTCTTTGTTCGGAATGTATTTTATTATATGCCTTCTCCCCATTCTAATCGCATTATCTTTTTGCTTGTATTTTTTTTATGTTTTTCATGCTTTGCTTTTGTATATTCTTTTTCCTTTTCATATCCCTTTGTTTCTTATTCTCTATTCTGATATGTGTTTCGTCTTATAACCATGTATAAGACTTCCCCCCATTATAAGGACTTTATTTTTTTGCATATTTTATTTTATGTTTTCATTCTTTGCTTCTGTATATTCCTTTTCTTTATTCTTTTGCTTTGTTTCTTATTCTCTGTTATGTTCCTTCTCTCAAACTGGAAGGATTACACACGTGAAAATGCTTCAAAATGAAGGTCCAAATTAATGGTTTAAAAGTAAAAAGTTCGGGGTGGAGATAGCTATGATCAATGGCAAATATTCTATATATAATAAAGGAGAAGTAAAGCCGCCATATTAAGCCATATGACACAACTTTTAGAAGAAAAATGTAATTTTTTAGGACAAAGATCCAAAAAAGTTAAAGTTTTAAAATTATTTATAATTAAAAAATAAAAATAAGAAAAAACAAAGTAACTTGATGATTGAGAAGATAAAAATTATATTAACATTATTTATTGACCCGGGAAGAATGCTCTCTACATCACCATCACCGTCCCCTTTCTCCATTCCCTCAAAACCATCGGATTTGGTTAATCTGACCACTGCATACGAATCTATTCCATCCTCAAGCACCACCACTACTGATCCAATCCCTTCCTTCAAAAAGATCCTCCTTTCAAATTCCCCCGAGCAACCTATCTCAATCCATGCTCCACCAATCTCCCTTGCAACGGAGATGGGAAATAGTACTGAAGCCATGGACCAAGATGTCAAGACCCCAAATCCTAACAGGTCGTGATGGTGCCTATCGTGGAACTAGGCTAGCCAACCATCACATTAATACGCGTTTATTCAATTATAACAGTTCACAAATAAATAATAAACATGCAACCATAGCAAAATAATATAATTAAGGCTTAGCGTCCCCATAATATTCTAAACAACCCCCAA
>ML277802.1:0-19507 GCA_005239495.1 Nicotiana undulata
GATAGACATGAAGTCTTATCATTTATACTTGTTGTGTTACTTTTAGTTTCTACGCATTAATGGAATTCACAGTACCGATATCATGGTGGAATAACCTAAAATCGTTCTTAATGCACAACATAACGTGTTTTGAGTCCAAGAAACTTACCTCCTTGAAGAAACAACGAAATCCCTCTTCAAATGCCTTCAAAACATTCAACCCGTGTGTAAAATTGGTGAAAGAGAACAAATTTCGCGAAGGCTGCCTTTTTATAGTTCTGCCCAGGCATTTCCGCAACGGCGGTGTATTTCTCACACCTGCGGCTCCGCAGGCGCGACATTTCAACCGCACCTGCGGAAAGTCATTTAAACGCCCAGGCTTCGCGCCTGCGATCGCTTCACCGCAACGGCGGGCCCGCAGGGGCGACACATTTACCGAGCCTGCGATCCTTCGCTTAACTCTCAGAGTCCGCGCCTGCGAACCCATCCCCCGCACCTGCGACCTTTCTTCCGCCCTTGCGATGAATTTCCACCCCTGTGACTTCACTCTCACGCATGCGATGTCCGCACCTGCGGCCCAATCATCGCAGTTGCGATCACACCAGCAGTAGCAGCTTCAGCTGCATTTCAAGTCAAAATTCTTCGTTTAACATCCGAAATCAATCCCGAGCCCCTCGGGACCCCAACCAAACTTACCAACATATCCAACATGGTTATTCAAACTTAGTTGAGCCATTAAAACACCAAAAACAACATCAAAACCATAAATTCTCATCCGATTCAAGCCTATGATTCCCAAAAATTTCCGAAACACGCATTTGATCAAAAACCCAACCAAAACATCTCCAAATGACCTGAAATTTTGCGGGCAAGTCCAAAATGCCCTAACGAAGCTACAAAAACTCTCGGAATCCCATTCCGACCCTCGGATCCAAATCTCGCCTATCAACCGGAATTCGCCAAAATACTAACTTCGCCAATTCAGGCCTAATTCTACATCGGGCATCCTAAAAATATTCTGAACACACTCCTAAGTCCCAAATCACCTAACGAAGCTATCTGAACCATAAAATACGCATTCCGAGTTTGTTTACCAATAAGTCAACTCCGGGTTGACCTTTCCAACTCTAAAGCTCTTGTTAGAGACTAAGTGTCTCAATCCACTCTATTTTCACTCCGAACCCGAACCAACCAACCCCAATACTCCATGAACAGTCTAACCGAGCTACTACAAGACAGAAATAAAGGAATAGATGCGTATACTATGTAACGACGGACCGGATCGTTACGACTAATCATATCCCTTATCGTTTATCATGTCGATCCGACCTACTACCATCTGTCCTATTTATTCAAGTTCCTTCTGACTTACCTTCGAACTGATACTTCTTCTTGTCATAATATCGCAACTCTCAATCCAGACTCACCACACGAAACCCGAGCATAAAATATACTATCTAAGGCTCAGAAGCTGCTGAATACTCTCTCAGATATCCCCAAAAGCACCACATTAGAAATACCTACCCTGAAGAGACTTCCTGCGAATTTAAAGTCATTACCTTCACTTTCCTGATACTGATGGATAGAATCCATGATAATGCAAATACACCACAAGCCTTGACACCTTCCCCGTAAATCTCAGTTCTAGCCCTTCTCACACCTTGAAGATCTTCGATCGCTACATATAACCTTGAATTCGTCTGAACCATTCTCGAACGTCATTTACACTAACCAAGTAAACAGTATGACCTGACCCCGCTTGCAATCCACATACTAGGAAAGTAATCCACACCTTTGAAGCAACAAGCAAACTCATACACTACACACACTACACCTTCAAGCACAACTCAATCATTCAACAAATTCCATTACCCGTAAAGCACATTACAACCTGTCTCGAAGAAATTTCCATTACTCGAGTTATTCCCAGACTCCACCTCTGCAGGTCATAACTGATTCACCAATATACCTCGCACCGAAACCATTACAACACATAATCGTGTAATCAACTTATCATTAGAGGACTCCCCCACTTGGATCAAAGCCAACGACCAAGACAAACAGTAACTCACCATACGCTATCACTGCCACTATACTGTGGTGAGATATAACTAGATCCTTCATAAGCTCATATGACCCAGACCATCTAACCCTCAACTCGTATGAAAATATCGCATTCACCATTGTAATGATCATGCCAACTCCCACAAGCGATCTGAACTCAAATTACAACATACATCATCTACTGGTAGAAAAGAACTTACTACAGATCAACATACGGATCACATACCTCAGGACAACCCGCAGGAGATACCCCTGCCTGCATAGCCTCAAAATGATATCCCTCTATACACTTCCGAAACTCATAGCTATCACGCAATCACTATACCTTCCTACATTAGAACACAACCACTGCCTGCCCTCGAGACATCCCATTAAGCGGTATAAGAACCTGAAGCTGATGGCAATACTAACACTGGAGCTGTGGTCAAGGAATTCTTGGGCTTCTGGAAGCTCTACTCACGCTCTTCTGACCACATAGATACCTTCACTGGACACCACGTGTCCCAAGAATGCTACTGAACTGAGCCAAAAATTCACACTTGGAGAACTTCGCACAAAGCTTCTCCTCCCTATATCCTTGTAATACCATCATCAAATATTGAATATGCTATCCCTGGCTACAAGAGTACGGCAGGATGCCATCAATAAATACAATAACAAAGGAGTGCAATCATTGCCTTAATACACCGCTAATCAAATACATGAATGCTACTAGAGCATTGGTCAGCTCAAAAGACATCACAGGAACTCAGAACACAACCGAAGGATCCAGTTCACTCCATATCTAAACAACATGAGAGGTCCTTCACTACACTCCCAGCTCGAGGCCATACTCTAACTTAAGACTGAAGTCAATTACTCAATGATTCTTGCTACATCTCCTGCTAATCCATTCTTGTCACAATCAAACAACCTGAACACATCTAACTATCAATCAAACTTACCACGTAGTCATCTAGTCACAAGTTCCATCAATAAGGACACCAACGGACATATAAGTCCCCCTACACATGTGCCCACACAAATGAAATCTCAACGCTCAAGCCACAGAAAAATCCGACCTCAAGTCCTTCCGACTGGCCCAGTATCAACATGTTAAAATTCACATCTCACCCATGGAAGTCACAAGCCGACGACACACAATTGATACCAAGTGCTCGCGTGCGCATTCGAATACATGAAAGGAATTTAAAGAGTTACGCTTTCGGCTGAATAAATGGATTCGCACGACAAGAATTCAAGAATGTGGCATGTTTCCTAAGGGTTCTGCAGCCTCTCGAAGATAAGTACAGACGTCTCCATACCGATCCGTAAGACTCTACTAAACTGCTCATGATCGTTGAGTCCTATGTAACCTAGATATCTGATACCAGCTTGTCACGACCCCAAATCCTAATAGGTCGTGATGGAGCTTATCGTGGAACTAGGCTAGCTAACCATCACATTACTACACACTTGTTCTATTATAATATTTCAAAAATCAATAACAATCAGCAAAATAAGCAATTAACATTTTTCTCTAAGTCTTTAAGCAAATATAACATAAGCTACTGTCTAACAAAACCCCCAAGACTGGAGTCAACCGATCACGAGCATCTAAGAAATAAACTAACTATGCTAATGTCTTAAACAATGTCTATAAAATAAATACTAATACTAATAAAGGAAGGAAAATGGAGAAGCTGCGGACACTGGACAACTACCTCCAAATCCCAAACGCTGACGACAACGAGCTCGGACGACTACTGCTCCGAACCAGTACCTGGATCTGCACACAGAGGTGCATAGAGTAATGATGAGTACCCCAACTCAGTAGTAATGAAAATAAATCACACTGTGAGAATAAGAAACACACAACATACATACACCAATCCACAAAACAGTAAAACATCAAGTCTTAATACAATATACATAAGTTCGAAAACCAGTTTCCATGAAATCCTTTGAAACAAGTATATTTTCCAATATTTCTCAGTAAAACTCTCAGTAAAATCAGTTTGAAAAAATGAAGATCATAGTCAAAAACTCAGTAAAAATGTCATCATAAAACTGCCACTCGGGCCATAATCATCACTCGTAACAATTTCCCTCAGCACCTCACCATCACTTAGTATTGGCCCCACGAGCAACTTCACTGTCACTCATGCCTCCCAATCACTCATCACTCGGCACTCGCACTCAGTAGGTACCTGCGCTCACTGGGGGTGTGTACAGACTCCGGAGGGGCTCCTACAGCCCAAGCGCTATAAACAAGCAACATCATGGCATAAATCACTCTCAGGCACTCAGCCTCTCTCATATCATAACATCCTCACAACATTGTCCCTCGGACTCACTCACTCAGACACTCTCAGCATGCCACTCGGGCCATCAATAAAACGGGGTTATCGACCCAAAATAGTATTTCATTTCAAGAAATAGTAATATCATCAAATAGGAGTGTCAACAATTTCACAAGAAGGACTGAGTGTAAAATCATAGTTTTAAAGTAGTGAGAATATCAGTAAAATATCCCCCAAGGGGTTAAAACAGATCGGCACTAGGCCCCAAACATGGCTTACAACCCAAGTATAACAAAACATAGTAATACTATAGAGAATAGGCTTTAAAAGCAGTTCCGCAACTCAATAGATGCCTAAAAAGGTACATTTTTTCAAATTTCCAATTCGTTCACGCCCCACACTCGTCATCCAGTGTGTGCGTCACTCCAAATCCGTGAAAGGATGTGAAGTCCGGGGTTTCATACCCTCAGGATAGGATTTAAAGACATTACTTACCTCAAACTAGCCTGAAAAGCTATTCCGCAACACGCTTGCCTCTCGAATCAACTTCCGAGTGCTCCAAATCTATAAAGATCAGATTTTCACATCAAATTTGGCTAAGGGAATGAATTCAATTGAAAAAATACCAATTTTAGCACAAAACTCGACCCCTCGGGCCCGCATCTCGGAACTCGACAAAGTTTATCTCAAAATTTTCTTCATCATCACACGAGTTCGTACATATAAAGAACTCTAAAATCGGAGTTCGTTTGACCCCTCAAATCATCCCCTAAAGGTCTCATAATCTCAAGCCTTAATTCCATCTTTTTTTTCTTGATTTTCATGAATTAAACACTAATATTTTGATCCTTAATCACATATAATCGAGTTTTATGGTCCAAAATCCTTACCTCAATGAAGAACGATGATTTCCTCTCTTAAAAATCGCCTCAAAAGCTTCTTCCCGTTCAAAAATAGTGGAAAAGTGGGTATTGGTCGCAGATTAATTTAATATAACTGCCCAGGGTTTTATAAAAAACCCAGTGCATTCACATGCACTCAAGCGCGTTCGCACAGTGCATTCCTCACTCCTTCACGTGATCGCACCACACTGCCTGCGTTCGCACTGTGCATCACTCACCCCCACGCGCGCCTCTACCTCAGTGCGATCGCACACCATTTCCTCGCGACCGCACTGCCTTCTCTCCCTCCACTCTGCGATCGCACCTCCTCACCAGCGATCGCACAGAACAATTTCCTGGGCCTCACCAACTGACCTATGCGATCGCATACATCACCCCGCGATTGCATAGAAGAATTTCACACATGCAACACACCAGCAAAACAATTATTTTTCTAAGTCCAAAAGTGCCCGTTAACTACCCGAAATCAATCCCGAGCCTCTCGGGACCCCAACCAAACATACCAACATATCGTATATGATCATTCAAACTTAGTTGAGCCTTCGAATCACCAAATACAACGCAAAATCACTAAATTCACCTCGGATTCAAGCCTATGAACTTTGAAATTTCTAAATTCCACCAACGATGCCGAAACTATCCAAACCACATCCGATTGACCTGAAATTTTGCAGACATATCCAAAATGACATTACGAACTTGTTCCAACTTCCGTAATTCAATTCCGACCCCGATATCCTATTTTCCACTGCCGACCGAAAATCGCCAAAAACTAACTTTCGCCAATTCAAGCCTAATTCTACACCGGACATCACAAAAATATTACGAACACACTCCTAAGTCCCAAATCACCTAACGAAGCTATTTGTACCATAAAATCTGCATTCCGAGTTTGTTTACCAATAAGTCGACTCTCAGTTGACTTTTCCAACTATAAAGCTATTTTTAAAGACTAAGTGTCTCAATTCTCACTACAACCATTCTGAACCCGAGCCAACCGACTCCAACACATCATATACAGCTAAACAATGCATAACAAGGCAGAAACAGGAATAACAATGCAAATTCTACGGAACGACTGGTCGTGTCGTTACACAAGGTCACAAAGTCACTAGTACAACAAGTAAAGCATGCTAGTGGGTCCTAGGCTACCCGGACATAGCATATTAGTAGCTACGCACGGACTCCCGTCACCTCGTGCGTACGTAGCCTCCGCAAATAGTAGCACATAATTAATTAGTTCACCTATGGGGACAATTTCCCCCTCACAAAGTTAGAAAGGAGACTTACTTTGCTCCGAAATTCCATAACTGGCTTCCAAGCCCTTCCGATGACTCAAATCATTGCACAACGCTCCGAAACTAGAAAAATAACGGCAAACTAATGAAAATATTCTCTAATACTTGTTAAAAATTCAAATTATATAAATTCCAAACTCCACTCAAAGAATTGACCAAAATGCCCTCGGGCCCACGAGCCCGGATTCCAAAATTTCTCGAAGATAAACTCTACCCATAGCCTTACTAACTCAAATATACAATTTACTCTTAATTTCATGCTCAAATTAGTGGTAATATTCCAAAAATCCCAATTCTAGGTTTTCTTCAAAATTCCCAAATTCATACTAATTTTTCCATGTCTAATTCCACGTAAGATCACATATTTAACTTAGGAATGGGAAAGAATCACTTACCTAGTGATGCTTGATGAAAATCCCCTCTTGAAGCTCCCAAAAATTGCCACACCAAAATGAAAGAATGAAGAAATGGCCAAAAATCTCGTCTTTAAACAATCTGCCCAGGCCCAATTTCTTCTCTACGTTCGCAACATCCTGAATGCGTTCGCGAAGGGCAATTGCCCTGGCCCATCCGCATTCGCAGGATGCCCTGTGCGTTTGCATAGGACAAACAACCCCCAGCTCCTCTTTCCTCTATGCGTTCGCGTCCCTCTTGGCGTGTTCGCGTAGAGAGCTCATGCGACCCCTTCGCGTTCGCGTTCACCACCACGCGTTCGTGAAGGACAAAACCAGCAGCCCTCCAAATTCCTCCTTCACGATCGCACTCACCTTCCGCGATCACATAAGACAAACTTAGCCCCTTAACTTTTCTTCTTCGCGATCGCATCCCAGGGACCGCGATCCCGATGCACACCAGAAACACTAGAAGACAGCAGCAACAAATCAACCCAGAATTGTCCTGAAACCACCCCGAAACACACCCGGGGCCCCCGGGACCCCGTCCAATCACACGACTCAGTCCCATAACATCCCCCGGACTTTCTCGAGGCCTCAAATCACATCAAACAACGCCGAAACTACAAATCTCACTCAAATTCAACCTTTATGAACTTTGAAATTTCAAACTTCTACATTCGATGCCGAAACCTATCAAATCACGTCCAATTGACCCTAAATTTTGCACACAACTCATATTCGACATTACGGACTTGCTCCAACTTTCGGAATCGCGTTCCGACCCCGATATCAAAACTTCCACTTCCGGTCGGATTTCTTAAGAACTTTCAAAATTTCTACCTTTATCCAAACGACTTCAAAATAACCTACGGACATCCGAATTCACTTCCGATCGCGCTCCCAACTCCAGAATCACCATGCAGAGCTATTCCCAGGCTCAGAAATGCAAACGGACATCAATATCACCAAAATGCACTTCAACCCAGACTTATGATATTTCTTCAAAATGCTAACTTCCACAATATACGCCTAAACACTCTCGGGTTATCCAAATCTCGATCTGAACATACGCCCAAGTCCGAAATCATCATACGAACCTGCTGGAACCTTCAAATCCTGATTCGGAGGTCGTTTACTCAAAACCCAATCTTAGTCATTTCTTCCAACTTAAGGCTTCTGAAATGAAAATTTTCCTTCCAAATTGACTCTGACCTTCCCGAAATTCAATTCCGACCATGCCTACGAGTCGTAATACCTGAAACGAAGCTGCTCATGACCTCAAACTGTTGAACGATGCACTAGAGCTCATAACGACCGGTCGGGTTGTTACATTTACACTTTCCATCATTTTCCAAAAAGAGAAAAAGAAAATCCAAATTTTTTTACACTTTTCCATCATTTTCCAAAAAAAAAAAAGAAAAAAAAGAAAAAAAAAAAAGATTTTTCACTTTTCCATCATTTTCCAAAAATAGAAAAAACAAAATTCAAAAAGATTTTACATGTTTCATCATTTTTCAAAAAAGACAAAAAATATGTTTCTTCCAAATCAATTTTTTTTAAAATTCTCTTATGTATCCAATCTGCCCGAACTACGCATACGTAATTCTCGTCTTTCGGGGCGAGATACGTAGGCAACCCACATAGGGTCCGATCTTCTTAGTGAGTCTTAGGTCCTTGGCTTCGCGGGGTCTTAACCAAATCTTGCATGTTTAGCTCCATTTGGCCACATCGACCGTTTTTGCAAAATAGGGCTATTTTCTCAAAGTAGTTTGTTATTTCATGTCTTAGAGATCTAAGTCCACAACAAGGTGTCATCTCAATTCTTAGGTCCATTTCTATCGAATTTGCATGTCTAGCCACTTTTGGCCATATCGGCCATTTTTGCAAAATGGGATCATTTTCGCAAAAGTTGTTCGATGACCCATGTTCTTAGAATCTTGAATCCACAACTAGGTGTCATATTACTTTAAGGTCTGTCCTTGTTGAATTTGCATCTCTAGCCGCGTTTGGCCACATCGGTCATTCTTGCAAAATGGGTCACTTTTGCAAAGTAATTTCTAGGGCCATGATTGTTGGGGTTTGAATCCATATAACCCTTAGTGAAGTATTTTTATGCCTTTGAGGTCACCTTTGTTGAGTTTGCACTAATGGTCACTTTTTGGTCACATAGGTCATGTTGCAAAAATAGCCCAATCATGTCTTGCATGTGTCCAATAGGAGGTGTCTTGAGTCACTGATCTATTTGATCTTATTTTTCTCATTCAAGTATGGATATATGTATCACATCTCGAGCATGACAGATATCCCAGGACCATTCTAGTCAAGATTGTTGCATACACAAGCTAATTGAGGAAACTATTTATTTTTGAGTCTATATTATAATGTCTTTTAATTTTTGTTCTTGTACAGTAGTATCGAGTCTGTCAGTCTAGTTAAGATTGTCTAGTCTTTTATTATAGTAATTCATGTTTTGTATTTGAAAAACCAAAAAAAAAGTTATAAATTGATAATTCAAAAAGATTTTTTTTGAGTTTATTTTTGTCTATTATTTTCTCTAGAACTACGCTTGGTCTGATTCACGTGGAACATGATACGTAGGCAACCTACATAGGGTTCGATCAAATCATTTTCTTAAAAATTTAAAAAAAATTAAAAGGAAAAGAAAAACAAAAGAAGATGAATTTGTGGGACGCGAGGGGTGAGAAGAAAGAAACTAGTGATAAGTAAAAGAAAAGAGTGAACGGAAAATGAGCAAGCCAAGGAGTGCTGGTAAAGAAAAAAGAGGAAATTGAAGTGAACAAAATTGGGATAATGTCAAATGACCTGGTGACCCATGAAGTCATTCTAGAACCGTTAACTGTTGCTAGGTGCATTGCACGTAATGTGATATTTCTATCTAATAAATACCTTAATGCTGACACGTTGGCTTTGTTTTGCTCCTCTTAAAGTGTTATCAATCCCAGGTAGGTGGTTAGTTTGTTGGCATATTGGCAAGTCATCCCTACAACACTAGGTCAAAGTTCCAGACAGTCATGACTAACAAACAAACAGGCACAGGAGTTGTGGACCCACCGAGGGAAATTGTTGAATCAGAATCAGAACTAAAAGAGGAGCTATGAAGGGTAAAACATCAGATGGCGGAAATGTATCAGGCCTGGATTAAGGGACACCCTCCACCTTCATTCCCTACCAGCTATGCAGAAAACCCTACTTCATTCCACCACTATCCCAAGCCCAAATGCCCAACACTGTTGACCTTTCTCCACAACACGCACCAGGATTCACCCATTACCACTCTTACCATGGCACTTCATCCCAGACTTTTCATGCAACCAAAACAACCTCATACCCTGATTTGACATCTGCTCCCATTTTCGTACCCCCTCCACAAGCCACCCTCCACCAATCCTCTAGTGAGACCGCGTTCCAAGCTCCAGATACCCAATACTATGCTCCTGAACCCACTTTCAAAGTTCCATATCCTTACTCCTACACTCCTCACTTTAAGCCTCATGTTGAAACTGAGAAACCACCCAAGAAACCAGAGCAAGAGGAGATATTTAAGAAAGTAAAGATTCTGGAGCAATCATTGAGAAATATGCAAGGGTTAGGAAGCCATGTGAATGTGGCTTATAAGGATTTGTGTTTGTTCCCTGATGTCCAGCTTCCTGCCGGGTTCAAGATGCCCAAGTTTGACTTGTATGATGGACATTGGGATCCTGTAGCTCATCTGAGAGGTTATTGCAGTAATATGAGAGGCGTCGGGGGGAAAGATGAATTGTTGATGGCGTACTTCAGCCAGAGTTTGAGTGGGGCAGCTTTAGAATAGTATACCCGCCAAGACACCAGCAGGTGATACACATGGGACGATATGGCTCAAGCTTTTGCCAGGCACTTTCAGTACAATATAGACATTGTCCTGGATTGCCTATATTTGACCAAGGTGGAAAAGAGGCCTAATGAAAGATTTAGGGAATATGGGCTCAGATGGAGAGAGCAAGTTTCCCGAGTCAACCACCGATGGAAGAAGCCGAGATGGCTCAGTACTTTCTTCAAGCTCAAGAGCCTACTTACTTTGGGAATTTGATCTCGGCTGTGGGTAAACCTTTCAATGATATGGTGAAAATGGGAGAAATGGTAGAAGATGGGTTGAAGTCAAGCAAGATCATGAGCTATTCTGCCTTAAAAGCCATAACACAGGCAATTCAGAATGACATAGGAAGATTGCGGGGTCAAAAGGAACATAATGATGTTGCCATGGTTATCATAGGATCACGACATAGTCCAACGGGTCTGCCTCACCAATATACTCAGCCTCGACCCCGGCCTTAACCCAAAACCTATCCCCGAGCTCCACATAATCCACCTCAGTATTATCCTCCGTACAATGTCCAGTCATCTGTCCAACCATTGGGTCACTCCTTTTGGCGAGTGCCAGCACCGCATAATGCACTCTAGCCTTCACAATATTCCTGAGCACCCAATAAACCTAGAAAATAGGAGCATAGAGGGGAACAAAGGCAAATAAATAGTTTTACACCAATCCGGGAATCCTACACAAGCTTGTTTCAAAAGTTGAAACATTCTGGCCTGATTGAGCCGCTCCTCGGTTATACTCCGGACCCATATGCAAAAGGTTTTGATCCTACTATACGGTGCATGTACCACTCTAATGTCCAAGGGCATAGCATTGAAGATTGTCGTGCTTTGAAAAGGGAAATAGAAAGAATGATTCAAGAAGGGGTAATTGTAGTCCAAGGCAATACCCCAAGTGTCACACATGATCCTCTACAGGTACATGACAATGTACAAATTGTTGGGATGGTTTGCAATGATGAAAGTTTGGTCGAAGGAGTCAATGAGACGCTTGGTGAAGACAATGTGATTGAAGTTGGTGAAGATCCCAGCACTTTTGATGTGGAACTCGGTGGCTAAGATGTCGAGCTTGGTAATTGGAAAGACACTCCTTTCTTGGGTAGCCAAGAAGGAGTTTTGGTGGTTCATTTTGCAGTCATTTCTGTCGTCCGGATTATTTCAGGGTTGTAATCTGGATATGGTCTTGTGGCTCAAACCCTTCTTCTTCTTATTTTGCCTAGTTTTTTTATTGTAGTAACTCGTCTAGTGTTATCTAGGATTGTTCTAAAGTTGTAACCCACGTCTATTTTGCTTGTTTTGTTCAAACCCTTTTTACCGTCTTTCTAACACAATCTCCTATTTTCCGTTAGTTCTAATAAGTTTTTGTTTAGGTCACTTTTTCTTTTATAGTTATTTTCATGCTGACGCTAGTGACATGACATGAACACATAATTCTCAGCCTAGTCTTGAAAGTTAGTTTAATCATGAAGCAATGAAACAATTTTGAATATGATAAAAGGATGCATTTGAGGGAACAAGTAAAGATTCACCCATTCTGAGATAATCTGAAGCTTGAATTGAGTGAAACTGAGGCAGCTAGTATGAGAAATCAAGAGGTTGATGTGATCATACAACAAGGAAATGTCTTTCAAGCAGTTTGAGGTAGATCAGTCAATGCTGAAATGCATTCTTCCACATCGAGATAAGGTTGATTCAAATATGCTTCGAACTGGCAAGGGTCATTCATTGGGACAAAGGTATTGCCCAGTGACACTTTTTGTTTGTGATGATTCCATCATTAGATACTATGTATGATTTCTTTTTCTTATCTTCAATTTCATGCTTATACCTGGCATTTTTAAAGTTTGGTATGACGAAGGCATTTTATTCTGCTACCCAAACACTTTTATCTTTTGCTACCACTTTTGAGCCTTAACTCATTTTGTTTCATACCCCTCTTTTGGAATCAGAAGTAGAGTTATGAACTAGAAAAGAAAATAAAAAGAGAAAGAAAAAGGAAAGAAAAAGAGAGAAAAGAAAAAAAAGAGAAAAAAAAACAACAAAATAAACCAACTTCAGGTTGGAACTACGTTCGACCTGATTCCTTTTTAGGATACGTAGGCAGCCTCACTCTGTGGTTTGGTCCCATTAAAACAAAAATCCAAAAAAACAAAAAGAAAAAAAAATCAAATCAAAAAAGAATTCCCCAAACCAAGAAACTGGGGCAGAAGTTTTAATTTTGGCCAAAAGATCGGATTCCAAAAGTTGTATTTTTTAACTCTTTCATCTTAAATTATTTTGAACCTTCATGCCATCCTTTCTTTGTAACCCTATCCAAAAGCCTACATTACGGTCCAAAGAAAGATCTTCCGACCAATCTTTGAGGATGTCAAATCAAGTGTGTGGTGAACGTATGATTTTCTTGAATCATGGGTAATACCTTGTTCTCAGCATAAAGAGAGAAAATGATAAAATGAGAGTCTTATTGGTGAAAACCCTTAGGGGCACCATAAGGCAACGGTGAGTTGAGAGAAAGAGCAAAATGAGAGAGTCTTGATGGTTAAAACTCTTCGGGCACTACAAGACGAATAAGGATCATGAATCAAATAGGATGATCAGAGCATTGAAGCACAGTTTCACGTCATTGAGGTAGAACAAGAGTTGAACATTAGACTTTCTTGACAGATTAGGCTTCTCAATCTAAAAATGCATGTCATAGTGATGTTTTAGATGTCAATACCACACAAGAATATATGTTAAATGTGTGGTACCCAATTTTCGAGTGTTGTCTCACAAGAAGAACCTGGTTCTTCTTTGTGTTCCAACTTCTACTGATGCGGAATAATAAAAGCAGTAAAGTAAAAACACAGAGATTTTTACGTGAAAAACACCTGGCTCAAAAGGTGAAAAAACCACGACCTACTCCTCAGTAGGATTTGCTCAAACTCTTCACTAAAAACTCTGAGCCAAATTGACTTACAAAATAAACTCTTTTGTAATCCTAGGACTAACTCTAATCCCTTTGTATCAACTAGCCTCTAGCTAATTTCTACAAGCTTCAAGTTGACTCTAACTTGAACAATGTGTACCTATTACAATTTGCTTATAAGAAAGTTTATAAGATACAATATTGAAACACCTACTACAATCAACTAGACTCAATACATCAACGATGAAACTGGTTCTTCTAGCTGAATTGTAGCCTTTGTATCGCACACTAAATCTTCTTGCAAAACAACTCTTGGAATTTTGCTTTCAAATCTTGATTCGCTTCAGTACTTGTGCGTCAAAAAAATCCAATAGAAATACTTTGAGTATTTATAGAGTCAGTAGTTGAGTTTGTTAATGAGTTCTAGTTAGACTTTTCCTGGGAGAAAGAATTCGAATTAAACTCAACGTCCTTCCTTTGTTACTTCTCCTTGCTGAATTCAACTTCTATTCTCTCATCAGTTTGCAACCTTTTCGCTTTAGGAGACAATCTCTTGGTTTATTGATAAGTCACAATCACAAATATCTCCTATGCATATACAGTTCATGTGCCAGCTATTCAGTTCCAAGATGTGTGCTCTGATGGACCTGGTTCAACTAGTCAGCCTTTGTCAATCTTCAAAACTATGCAGTGACATGGGTCAACAAATTCAGTGACATGGATGAACAAATTCCCCCTTTTTGATGATGACAAACTCTGTTCTTAATCCTGTATACACTTCAAACACTTTGTATGGTTTAAGCATTAATCATTGAGAAACCAGGTTCATTAGGTTATAAATATCACTTAAACAAAATTCAGCACATATCTTCCCCCTTTTGGCATCATCGAAAAATTTGCAAAATGATACACTTACCAGATTTATTAATTATTACTCATGGCCATTGAGGCAACTGCAGGTGCAAAGCATGATTAATCAACACAAGAAGCCAATAAATGTAAGCTAAATAAGATATTGAGACAAGGCAACAATTAGAAGCAAAATTCATTGATTAGTAACGATTATCAAACACCATACAGTAAAACAAAAACAAACCAACCATGAGCAAAAAAACAGAAAAAGATAGAAACAAGTTTAACAAGACAGAAACACATCCCGAACTGGGCACTTGAAAGGTTATGGGGAAGCTCTGGATAGACTAAGGATGAGAAGGTGCAGAGGAGGTTGTGGTCTTGGATTGTAGGAGAGAAAGCATCTGCTTAAGAACACCCTCGTTCTTTTCTTTCTCCTTTGCTAATTCAGCCCTGAGAGCATCCCGCTCAGCTTCGACCTTAATCAAACGAGACTTCAAATGAAGGATCTCCATATCCTTAATCTCGCTTTCCTGCACTAGAGTTCTTACTTTGTTGTTTACTGGCTGCTTCCTAGATGAACCAGGTTCATCCACAGGAACATTGACAATATAATCACATGATAGCAAAGTTTCCTTCCCAAAATAATCCTTGGCAATCGCCATTTCAGCCTTCTTCATTGGAACCCCAAAATGAGCAAGCACAGCTGTTAGAATAAATCCATATGGGATTGCATGAGCTTTTGTTCCATTCACAACTCTGTCCAAGAGTTGGATGATGAAAGCTGGCCAATTTATTTGCCTTCCCCTGTACAAGCATTCCATCAAGGTCAGATCCATATAGTTGGCAATGTGCCTTCTTTCTTGTCTGGGTAGTAGAAACTTGATGACGAACTCGAACAATAGCTTGTGTCCTGGCTTCATTTCACTCTTGTAGACAGGCCTGGGTTCAATCTCTTTCTCATTATCACTGAGGAACCTGGCGATGTTAATTGGTGAGGCCATCCCATCTAGACAAGGCCATATTTGCCTTGTGTAATCCTCATATCCCTCAGCTGGTATGTTTAGAATAACACCCGGTGCTTTACCATCAAAGGAAACTTCAAATCCTTTGACCATTGATGTGACCCTGTCGACCTTGACAATAGCATTTCCCATGAATTCTACCAACTCAGCCCTTGCCAGCCTGCCTTCCATGCGAAGGACCATGTCCTTCCATCCCTGCACATCCAGAGTATCCTATAGATATCTCATACCAGGCTCCTCTAGATCCTTCATCAGCTTACCCTTCAAAATTGTTCTTTTTTCAAACACGGTAACTCTGTGAGTCACTTATCCTATTTCCTTCTCCTCCTCTCCACTCCAGTCTGCATCGTCATCTTTCTCCACAACCTTCATTTTCTTTGTCTTGGACCGGGTTCTTTTGGCAGTTCTTGGAGTTGCAGAGGACAAATCAGCTGACTTCTTTGACGAAGCCCTAGCCTTTTTGGGTTTTGGTGTCCTAACCAAAACTGGAGCCAGATGATCCTCTTGTTGGACCAGGTCCAACGTCTCTTCTTCAATAAAGACAGCCTCAATAGGCTCTCCAACTTTCGCTTTTCCCTTTGATGCCCTCTTCTTCTTGCTCTCTTGCAGAGCCTTTTCCAATTTCTCTTCTTCATATCTCATTGTGCTACGAGTAGCTCGTACTTTTGGAGCAAAGACACCAGCAGCTTCAGAAACTTTCCTCTTCTTTGAAGGAAATGGGTGAGTTGCCTTCTTGAACTTTTGAGTCCTCATTTTCTTGGGGTTATAGGACTCCCCCTAATTTCTTTAGCATTTCAGCCAATGTTTCCTCCCCAGATGAACCAGGTTCATCTGTGCCTTTCTTCAAACTTGCAAGACCTGCTGCAGCCTCCTCAACTGTACTTCCCCCCTAACTCTGTGACATTTTCTCCAACAGTTTCAGGAATGGGATCATAGACAACTAGCGTGGTACCATCCTCCCCAGATCCCCTCTCAACTTCTTTTACCTCTCTCTCAGAAATTCTTTCTTTTCTACTGCCCCTCTGCCTACTTGGCACTTCAACATCAATAATAGACCCAACCAACACGAATCTTTTATCAGCAGAAGCAGCTTCAGAATTAATTTCATGATTACCTTTCTCAGAACGGGTTTAACTAGGTGCGTCTTCCTCGTTGGCTGATTTAAAAGATTCACTGGACGAATCTGTCTTAGAACCTTTGTCTGCTGCAATAAGATCCTCCAAGAATTTTGCCCTAGTCCCAGAAGCAACAATTTTCCGGGAAAGAACTTTAACACGACGATTCTTGGGGGCAGGAGTAGGGTTTGGAGTAGGTTCAGGAATGGGTGTATTTTCAGGGGTTGATGAAATTTCTGGTGATTGAGAACTGTATACAGATGGAGAGTTTGATTCAGACTCAGAATTTCCTCCATCATAATCACGATTAGGTGATGAAGTAGAAGAAGAAGCAGGTGGTGGTGAAGACATGATTATGTGATGTTAGGAAGAAAAAGGCGAGTAAGCAGTTTTGGATTGTGAATGAGTTGAACTTGGTTCGACGTTTGCTTTATGAGGAGAAGAGTAATGATGACCCTTATATAATATGTGGCTAGGGAGATTGTAACTGCAGAGTATTTACTCAATTAGGAGTCTAATCGTCGACGGACTGACATTGATTAGACATTTAATTTCGCCCTAAAACTAGGCTACTTAAGTGAAGATGGAACTTATTGAAACTGGTTCAGTTTGGGTAAGTATTTGAATTTGAACCAATTATGGAAAGGATTCTGCTCATGTATGACTGTAATTGAATTAATCTATGGAGATGAGAACGCACCTTGTCAGTCAGATGAATCAGCATGGATGAACCAGGTTCATCCTGTTAGACATCTTTAAATTGCCTCAATTTACAAAAATAGATAAACATCATTAGTATCCAGGGAATCATATTAATACATGGCAAAAGAGTATGGCAATAAAGACGTGATGCTGAGAAATTATTAATCTGATTAAGTACCTAATTAGAATTTTCTAGCCAACAACTTTTTTTTAAAATACATTATTTTATTTTATTTTTTGTTTTTCCAATTAGGTGATCTTAATCATCCCTAATTCAAGCCTGTTTCTCTCAAAATGCTCCCTACTCAGTGCTTTGGTGAAAATTTCTGCAATTTGCTTATCAGTAGCACAAAATTCAATTGAGATCATTCCCTTTTCATAGTTGTCCCTAAGGAAGTGGTGTCTAACATCTATGTGCTTAGTTCTCTTATGGTGAACAGGGTTCTTCGTCATACTAATGGCACTAGTGTTATCACAGAAAATAGGAATGCATCCTACATCTATACCAAATTCCATGAGTTGTTGCTTAATCCACAGCAATTGAGCACAACAAGAAGCTGCAACCACATATTCAGCTTCAGCAGTAGACAGAGCTACTGAATTTTGTTTCTTGGTGGCCCAAGACACAAGGCAAGAGCCCAAGAAGTGAGCCATGCCTGAAGTACTTTTCCTGTCAACCATGAAACCTGCATAATCGGCATCAACATATCCTACAAGGTCGAAATTACTACCTTTAGGATACCAAAGGCACAAATCAGTGGTGCCTTTCTAATATCTCAAAATTCTCTTTACTGCAGTGAGGTAGGACTCCTTTGGATTTGCCTGAACCTAGCACATAGTCCCACACTGAACACAATATCTGGTCTGCTGGCAGTGAGATATAGTAGATACCCAATCATTCCTCTGTATACCTTCTGATCAACGGATGAACCAGGTTCATCCACATCCAATTTTGCAGTTGTGGCTATGGGGGTGTCTATTTTCTTTTAATCCTCCATCTTGAACTTCTTGAGGAGTTCTTTCACATACTTTTGTTGATGAATCATTGTTCCATGTGGGTTTTGCTTGATTTGTAAGCCTAAGAAGAAGTTTAGTTCACCCATCATACTTATTTCAATTTCACTCCCCATTAGTGTAGCAAATTCCTTGCTAAGCTTTTCAGTAGTTTCCCCAAATATGATATCATTAACATATATTTGCACAATCAGAAGATCATTCCCCCTTTCCTTTAGGAACAAGGTGCTGTCAATTTTGCCTCGTTTGTACCCATGTTTTAGCAAGAATTTTGACAATCGCTCATACCATGTTCTAGGTGCTTGTTTGATACCATAAAGAGCCTTGTCAAGTTTATATACATGATCAGGTGACTCCTTGCTTTCAAAACCTAGAGGTTGTTAAACAAATACATCTTCCTTCAAATATCCATTGAGAAAGGCACTCTTAACATCCATCTGATGGAGAGTGAATTCCATATGTGCAGCAAATGCTATAAGAAGTCTGATTGCCTCCAATCTTGCCACAGGAGAAAAGGTCTCATCATAGTCAATTCCTTCTTCTTGATTATACCCTTGAATAACTAGTATTTCCTTCTTTCTTATAATAGTTCCATCCTCATCGAGTTTGTTCTTGAAGACAAACTCCGTGCCAATCACTGATCTGTCTAGTGGCCTGGGTACCAAGTGCCATACTTGACTTCTTTCAAATTGATTCAGCTCCTCTTGCATGGCATTTACCCAATCAGCATCTTGTAGGGCTTCACCAATGTTCTTTGGTTCGATTAAGGATAGGAAGGCATCAAACGCACACAGATTTTTCAAGGAAGCTCTTGTTTTGATTCCGGATGACAAATCTGTTATGATGTTCTCAAGAGGGTGAGAACTCTGATATCTGTATGGTTTGAGTACTAGTAGTTCACTTATGGATAGTTCCATGTTGTTTTGTTGTTGTGGAACAGGATCAGGGCCAGGATTCACATGTTGAGTTCCTCCTGTCATGTTGCTTGGGGTAGTTGGACCTGGTCCATCACCTGTTCCATCTTCCATGGCTGCTTCAATGTGTTCACTGCTTCTCACCAGTCCAAGCTCCTCATCTTCTGGTTCCTGTCTCTCA
>ML277802.1:19566-35097 GCA_005239495.1 Nicotiana undulata
CCATGTTGCTTGGGTTAGTTGGACCTGGTCCATCACCTGTTCCATCTCCCATGGCTGCTTCACTGTGTTCACTGCTTCTCACCAGTCCAAGCTCCTCATCTTCTGGTTCCTGTCTCTCAGAAAGAGTGTTAGTTTAATCAACATCTGTGTGGTTTGAGTACTAGTAGTTCACTTAAGGATAGTTCCATGTTGTTTTGTTGTTGTGGAACAGGATCAGGGCCAGGATTCACATGTTGAGTTCCTCCTGTCATGTTGCTTGGGTGAGAACTCTGATATCTGTGTGGATTGAGTACTAGTAGTTCACTTATGGATAGTTCCATGTTGTTTTGTTGTTGTGGAACAGGATCAGGGCCAAGATTCACATGTTGAGTTCCTCCTGTCATGTTGCTTGGGTTAGTTGGACCTGGTCCATCACCTGTTCCATCTCCCATGGCTGCTTCACTGTGTTCACTGCTTCTCACTAGTCCAAGCTCCTCATCTTCTGGTTCCTGTCTCTTAGAAAGAGTGTTAGTTTAATCAAATACAACATGCACACTCTCATTTACACACATAGTTCTTTTATTATACACTTTATAGGCTTTACTATGTGATCAATATCCCAAGAATACTCCCCCGTCACTTCTAGGATCAAATTTACCTAAGGAATCTTTGTCATCATTGTGCACATAGCATTTACATCCGAAAGCCCTGAGATGGGATATATTGGGCTTTCATCCTTTGAGTAATTCATAGGGAGTCTTCTCTACCAGTGGCTTGGTCATACATCTATTGATTATGTTACAAGCAGTGTTTATTTCTTCTGCCAAGAAGTTGTGTGGTAGTTTGCTAGAAAGAAGCATGGTTCTTGCCATGTCTTCAAGAGTTCTATTCTTTCTTTCCACAACCCCATTTTGCTGTGGGGTTCTAGGGGCAGAAAAGTTGTGATTGATACCATGTTCATCACAGAACTCAGCAAACTTAGCATTTTCAAATTCAGTACCATGGTCAGATCTTATTGATGCTAGTTGATGTCCTAACTGATTTTGAGTTTTCTTAACAAATGTGATGAACATATCAAATGCTTCATCCTTAGATGCCAGAAATAAGGTCCACGTGAACCTTGAGTAATCATCAACTAACACCATCACATATTTCTTACCACCTCTGCTCAGAGTTCTCATTGGACCACACAGATCCAGATGAACCAGTTCCAACGTCCTGGTGGTACTGACCATTTTCTTACTTTTGAATGAGGATCTTACCTGCTTCCCCCTTGCACATGCCTCACAAACTTTGTCTTCCTTGAACTTAATGTTAGGGAGTCCCACCACTAAGTCCTTAGAGACTAATTTGTTAAGCTGATTTAGACTTGCATGTCCAAGTCGTTTGTGCCAAAGGAGGGGATCACTGTCCAAAACACTTAAGCAAGTGAGTTCATTTTCAGACAATGTGGAAAGGTCTATGACATAGATATTATTCATTCTCTTTCCCTACAAAACAATCTTGTCAATAAGCAAGTTAATCACAAAACATTTTGTGGAAGTGAAAGAAACCAGGTTACCTCTGTCACACAATTGTGACACACTGATCATGCTATATTTCAAGCCATCTATCANTTCCTCCTTTGAGGTTTTCAAGTGAAAGGAATTGTTCCTCGTCATATACTTTGAGCAGCCACTATCCAAAAACCAAATTTGGCTGCTTCCTCTCACTTGTACCTACAAAAGGAAATCAGGGGTTAGTTTTAAGAACCCAAACTAGTTTGGGTCCTTTCCTGTGAGAGAATGGATGAATCAAATTTTTCTTGGCCCAATTTGGTAGCTAATTTTTCTTTTTGACAAACCTCTCATTTTTTCGACTGGCCTGCTCTTTTTCAGTACACTCATATTTGTAGTGGCCAGTCTTACCACAGTGGGTGTATATTTTATTTTTAGGAAGAGAGAGATACTTGCTTTTGGGATCCCACTTGGGCAATTGACTCCTAAAACCAAGCCCTCTCCGGTTGCTACTATGATTCTCATGAAGCCATGTCAGGGCATCAGAAGATTTATTCTATTTACAAGTTCTATCTAATTCATGTTTGACTCTGCCAAGCTCTTCTTTAAGTGATCTTATCTGTTCATCCTTGGCATACATTTTATCTTTTAGTTTTCCCAAATTTTCCTCTAACATGACATGAGAGTGATCAACCACCTTTTTCCTGGATCCTAATCTCAGTTTCAAGTTTTCAGATTTCAATTCTAGAATCTCAGTCTCAAGTGGATGAACCTAGTTCAACAGGACAATGTTTTTCTTTTCAAATTCACTGACTCAGATTTCTAGGTTTATGCATTTTGCTTTTAGCATTGCACATTCGTTAGAGAGTCGATCATTCTCTTTGGATGTTTCCTCAAAATCATCTATGAAATGAAGTAGCAACTCAGAGAGGTTTTCTTTAGATATGAACTTTATTTTGTTTTTAAGATGGGAAATACTTACATGTGGTTCTTCATCAGATTCTCCAATTTCCATGAGCGACTGATCTTCAGTCTCCCCATCTTTTGATTCCTCATCTGAACTTTCCCCCCAAGCGGCAACCATAGCCTGTGTTGTGGTTTTCTTGGGTTGGACCAGTTCCTTCTTCCTGTTCCTTCTTTCATATCTCTCCCTTTTCCATTCTACTTCCCACTGGGGACAACTTTTGATGAGATGGTCAGTCTTACCACATTTGTAGCATCCCTCGTTGGTTGGTCTTTCTAGAGATTTTGCTTTGTTGTAGTTTCCTCCTCTAGAGATGCCCTTCTTCCTCATGAGAAAGTTTCTGAATTCTTTGATAATCATGGCCAACTCATCTTCCTCCATATCTTCTCCCTCTGTGATTCTTAGTGCTAGACTCCTCTCCTTCTTTAGGCCATCCATATTCATTGTCTGCCTTCTGAGTTCATAGGCAGTGAGGTTTCCAATCAGCTCATCCAATCTCAGGGTTGCCATATTTTTGGATTCCTGGATAGCAGTGATTTTGCTTTCCTAGGAAATTGGCAAGACCCTTGTCAGGTACTTCTCAACCCTGTCTCTTCAAGAATGACTCTTCCAAGAGACTTTAGTTCATTAGTCAAGGTTGTGAACCTTATGTACATCTCTTGGATAGTCTCTCTTTCTTTCATAGTGAAGTTTTCATACTGAGAGTATAGTAGAGTACCTCTAGACCTCTTTACCTGAGGTGTTCCTTCATGGGCTACTTGTAGAGTATCCCAGATTTCTTTGGTTGTGGTGCAACTTTGGATTCTGTTGTATTCTTCTGGACCTAATCCACAAACTAGCCACTTCTTGGCCTTATCATTCTTCTCCCATTTCTTCAGGTCTTCAGCAGTACAATTAGCCCTACTCTTTGGTACATCCAAACCTTCAGAAGTCTTCTTTATTGTAGCTAGAGGTCCATCAGTGACTATGTCCCAGAGTTCATAGTCTTCTCCAATTAGGTGGTCCTTCATTCTGTTCTTCCACCAAGAGTAGTACTGGCCATTGAAGAGTGGTAGCCTTGCAGTTGATTGACCTTCCCAGTTCCCAGGTGGTGCACTCATTTTGATCTTTTCCAAGGTGTTAGCCTTCTCAAGAATAACCTGCTCTGATACCAATTGATGTTTTAGACGTCAATACCACACAAGAATATATGTTAAATGTGTGGTACCCAATTTTCGAGTGCTGTCTCACAAGAAGAACCTGGTTCTTCTTTGTGTTCCAACTTCTACTGATGCGGAATAATAAAAGCAGTTAAGTAAAAACACAGAGCTTTTTACGTGGAAAACACCTGGCTCAAAAGGTGAAAAAACCACGACCTACTCCTTAGTAGGATTTTCTCAAACTCTTCACTAAAAACTCTGATCCAAACGGACTTACAAAATAAATTTTTTTGTAATCCTAGGACTAACTCTAATCCTTTTGTATCAACTAGCCTCTAGCTAATTTCTACAAGCTTCAAGTTGACTCTAACTTGAACAATGCGTACCTATCAATTTTCTTCTAAGAAAGTTGATAAGATACAATATTGAAACACCTACTATAATCAACTAGACTCAATACATCAACGATGAAACTGGTTCTTCTAGCTGAACTGTAGCCTTTGTATCGCACACTAAATCTGATTGCAAATCAACTCTGGGAATTTTGCTTTCAGATCTTGATTCACTTCAGTACTTGTGCGTCAAAAAAATCCAGCAGAAATACTTTGAGTATTTATAGAGTCAGTAGTTGAGTTTGTTAATCAATTCTAGTTTGACTTTTCCTGGGAGAAAGAATTCGAATTAAACTCAACTTCCTTCCTTTGTTACTTCTCCTTGCTGAATTCAACTTGTATTCTCTCGTCAGTTTGCAACCTTTTCGCTTTAGGAGACAATCTCTTGGTTTATTGATAAGTCACAATCACAAATATCTCCTATGCATATACGGTTCATGTGCCAGCTATTCAGTTCCAAGATGTGTGCTCTGATGGACCTGGTTCAACTGGTCAACCTTTGTCAATCTTCAAAACTATGCAGTGACATGGGTCAACAAATTCAGTGACATGGGTCAACACATAGTCATTAGAGCCGGTGTCCACATGTGATAAGTTTCTACTTTGTAATTTTCTTGTTTGATATCATCTCTTTCCATTGTCCCTTACTCTGTTCCTCTTGCTTTGTTCCTCTTTTTGAGTCCATTTGGCAGAACAAGTGAGAAATGACTTCAAACTTTGCTACCAGCTTTTCAATTGTACAGAGCGGCATCTGTCTAGCATATCAAGGTGTTATAATTTAGGAAAGGACAATATCCGTATTTATTTGGTGATAATTGATGTTCCTTGGGATTCATGTGAAATGCAAAAGTTTGGTAAATGTCAATTCATGAGCAATACATCGGGTATAAGGTATTGGGCTTGAACAGATCAGAGGTGTTTTCATTGATAAGGGTTGACAGAGAAAGTGGTTAACTAATAACAAGCAAGGTCTTCCAAGTAGAAATCAAAGTTATCATGGCAAGTGAAGGAGCAAAAGCCCTCAAGTTCAAGGCCACAAACTAACCACCATCTTTAAACTCACAAGTGTTTCTTTGTCTGAATTAGGGATGAAGGCTATGTTCACATCAAAGCTTGAATTTTTCAGGTGTAATGCCCCAATTCTGCTTATGCAAAGTCTATTGAGAAGATCACACATCACCCCTAGGAGACGCACTTCCTAGTCAGGGTCTTTCAAGTCATATTTTGTTTAGGAAACGCACTTCCTAAATTGAGATTTTACCTCTACGAGACGCACTTCCTAGTTTTGAATCATTTAAGTTCATTTCTAGGAGACGCACTTCCTAGTTTAAGTCATTGAAGTTCATTTCTAGGAGACGCACTTCCTAGTTTAAGTCATTGAAGTTCATCCCTATGAGACGCACTTCCTAGTATGGATCTTTCAAGTCATATTTTATTTAGGAGACGCACTTCCTAAATTGAAATTTCACCCCTAGGAGAAGAACTTCCTAGTTTTAGGTCATTTAAGTTCATTTCTAGGAGATGCACTTCCTAATTTTAGGTCATTTAAGTTCATTCCTAGGAGACGCGCTTCTTAGTTCGAGTCATTGAAGTTTCACCCCTAGGAGACACACTTCCTAATCTGGGTCTTTGGGTTTATACTTTTGTTATAGGAGGCGCACTTCCTAAATTGAGATTTACCTCTAGGAGACGCACTTCCTAGTTTGGTTCATTTAAGTTTCACCCCTAGGAGACGTATTTCCTAGTGTGGGTCTTTCAAGTTATATTTTTGTTTTAGGAGACGCACTTCCTAAAATTGAAATTTTACCCATAGAAGACGCACTTCCTAGTTTTGGGTCATTTAAGTTTATTCCTAGAAGACGCATTTCCTGGTTTGAGTCATTCAAGTTCACCCCTAGGAGACGCACCTCTTAGTCTGGGTCTTTCAAGTTATATTTTGTTCAGGAGACACACTTCCTAAATTGATATTTTACCCCTAGGAGACCCACTTCCTAGTTTTGGTCATTTAAATTCATCCCTAGGAGACGCAGGTCCTAGTTGGAGTCATTGAAGTTTCACTCGTAGGAGATGCACTTCCTAGTCCGGGTTTTCAAGTTATATTTTGTTCAGGAGACACACTTCCTAAATTGATATTTTACCCCTAGGAGACCCACTTCCTAGTTTTGGTCATTTAAATTCATCCCTAGGAGACGCAGGTCCTAGTTGGAGTCATTGAAGTTTCACTCGTAGGAGATGCACTTCCTAGTCCGGGTTTTCAAGTTATATTTTGTCTAGGAGACGCACTTCTTTAATTGAGATTTCACCCCTAGGAGACGCATTTCCTAGTTTGGGTCATTTAAGTTCATTCCTAGGAGACGCACTTCCTAGTTTGGGTCATTCAGGTTTTACTATTAGCAAACGCACTTGCTAGTCAAACATTCTTGGTTTTACTCACAGCAGACGCATATCCTAGTCGAGTCTTTAGTTTATTCTCATCATTGCATCAGTAACATAAGTGGTTTACAATTTTGCTAACAACTCACAAGTCTCCCGAGTGCAAACTGGGGCAGAAAATTTTGTTTGTTTTGATTGCAGACACCCACCTGGAGAACGAGGGAAGACATTTCAAAATTCATTTCAGAGTCATTTCAAGTCAGTAGCAGGCGCCCACCTGGAGAACGAGGGAAGTCATTCCAGAATCCAATTCAAATTAGAAGTAGCAGAAGCTCGCGACAAGAATGCGAGTCGACAATCAGAGATTACCAACAAAAGTAGTCTCAATCAAGAATAAAAGAAAAGAAGAAAAGAAAAAAAAAACACCCATGCAGAAGCGGAGACAAGATATGGATTGCTCAAGACATGACTGAGTCACGAGCTTTGCATGTCCCGTCTTGATCCGTTGAAGAAGAATGAATTAGCACCTGCAGCTAGCAAGCGTCAAGGTTCAAATCTAAAGTCTTCATGAAGACCATTCAACTCAAGATCAAGCTTCAGAAGACTTATAGATAGAAATCTTGTAACTCACAGCTGACAGGCTTAGTTAGTCTTTTTTATTATTTATTATTTTGATGTAATAACATAGCCGCGGACCGGAACCTCGATGGAACGGAACCTCAATCGGTTCTCCACCTCGGTATACTCCATCACTCTTCTCACTTATGAACTACACGTGGCCTGATTCCTTTATAGCCAAGGATATGTAGGCAGCTCAGATACCATGGCTCGGTCACATTACCCTTTCTTTTAGTTTTTGGTCTCTCTAAATAAGGGTCGGGTCAAAAACCTGTCTAGTCGTTCTTTGTCTGAAAACTCTTCGTGTTTCCAGTCAAAGAGGGGCAGCTGTAGACATGTAAGTTTTTACCCGCCCAACTTTTCAAAGTAGTATTTTAAAACTATTTACTTATTTTTTCTGTTTTATAGAATTTCAGTCAACTTTAGTTTTAATTTTAAATATGATTTTAAAAACACCAGAAACAATTAGATTTTAAAGTTTAGTATAAGATTTTTGATAAGTAGTACTAAATAATTTTTCTTTCATATATATATATATATATATATATATATATATACACGCACACACACACATAAGGATACATGAAAAAAAAAGGAGACGCACTTAAAACTCTTCTGGGTCTTTCCGGTTATATTTTTGTGTTAGGAGACGCACTTCCTAGTTTTGGGTCATTTAAGTTCATTCCTAGGAGACGCACTACCTAGTTCGAGTCATTGAAGTTTCACTCCCTAGGAGACGCACTTCCTAGTCTGGGTATTTTAAGTTATATTTTGTTTTAGGAGACGCACTTCATAAATTGAGATTTTACCCCTAGGAGATGCACTTCCTAGTCTGGGTCTTTCAAGTTGTAGTTTTGTTTTAGGAGACGCACTTCCTAAATTGAGATTTTACCCCTAGGAGATGCACTTCCTAGTCTGGGTCTTTCAAGTTGTAGTTTTGTTTTAGGAGACGCACTTCCTAAATTGAGATTTTACCCCTAGGTGACACATTTCCTAGTTTTGGTCATTTAAATTCATCGCTAGGAGACACACGTCCTAGTTGTATTCATTGAAGTTTCACCCGTAGGAGACGCACTTCCTAAATTGAGATTTTACCCCCAGGAGACACACTTCCTAGTTTGGGTCATTTAAGTTCATTCCCAGGAAACGCACTTCCTAGTTTGAGTCATTCAAGTTTCATCCCTAGGAGACGCACTTCCTAGTTTGGGTCATTCAGGTTTCACTATTAGCAGACGCACTTGCTAGTCAAACATTCTTGGTTTTACTCACAGGAGACACACATCCTAGTCGAGTCTTTAGTTTATTCTCATCATTGCATCAGTAACATAAGTGGTTTACAGTTTTGCTAACAACTCACAAGTCTCCCGAGGGCAAACTGGGGCAGAAAATTTTGTTTGTTTTGATTGCAGGCACACACCTGGAGAATGAGAGAATTCATTTCAAAGTTATTTCAAAGTTCAAGTCAGTGCGCCCACCTGAAGAACGAGGGAAGTCATTTCAGAATTCAATTCAGGTTAGAAGTAGCAGAAGCTCGCGGCAAGAATGCGAGTCGACAATCTGAGATGACTAACAGAAGTAGTCTCAATCCAAAATAAAAGAAGAAAAGAAAAAAAAAGCACCTAAAATGCAGAAGCGGAGACAAGATATGGATTTCTCAAGACATGACTGAGTCACAAGCTTTGCATGTCCCATCATGATCCGAAGAGCTGAAGAAGAATTAACTAGCCCTGCAGCTAGCAAACTTCAATGTTCAAATCTAAAGTCTGCATGAAGACCATTCAAGACTCAAGATCAAGCTTCACAAGACTTATAGATAGGAATCTTGTAACTCATAGCTGATAGGATTAGTTAGTCTTTTATTTTTAAATTTGATGTAATAACAGGGCCGCGGATCGGAACTTCGACGGAACGTCACCTCAATCATCTCTCCACCCCGGTATACTCCACCATTGTTCCTACTTCTGAACTACACGTGGCCTGATTCCTTTATAGCGAAGGATATGTAGGCAGCTCAGATACCAGGGCTCTGTCACATTTGTAGACATGTATTTTTTGACTCGCCCAAATTTTCAAAGTAGTATTTTAAAACTATTTACTTATTTTTTCTTTTTTATAGGATTTCAGTCAACTTTAGTTTTAATTTTAAATATAATTCTTAAAAACCAAAAACAATTAGATTTTAAAGTTTAGTATAAGATTTTTTTATAAGTAGTAATAAATAATTTTTCTTTCATATATATATATATATATATATATATATATACACACACACACATAATGATACATGAAAAAAAGAGGAGAAAAAAACCCTAGGATCCCCCTTATCTGATGACTGCCATTGCGCCCAACCAGCGACCCCACCTCTCTAAGAATCGAACGGCCGTCGTAGTTCCTCCATAGCCGCCGAGACCCTCCTTCTCCATAGCTGCCTAACCCCTGAAGAACTAGCAGCGGGCACTCACCACCAAAAAGGCATCGCTGCTTGCTTTCAGAGAATCCCCATCGCCGGAAACCGGCGACTACGAACTCCATCACCAACACTCATCTCCCTTACACCACAACCACCCCTCCTTCACTCCCTCCACTGTCCGTCTCATCCACCACACGACCTCCTCCTCATAACCCCATCGCCGGATGTCGCTTCCCATCACCACTCCGTCGTTCTCTCATCAACTTCCTCCGCACTATCGTCGCCTCACAGCTTTCGTCCACTGCTGCTTCAACATGAGCCATTGACATACACACACATCTCACCACTAACAAAGAAGCTGAAACAAACCCCTCTGAAGCCAACCTTGTGAATTCCAGATTTTCACATCCAAATCTAAAGAAGAAAAATAGAAAACCGAAAAATAAAAAGATTTAAAAGGCTTTTTCAGATTTTTGTTGTGTTTACTGGGAGGATTCTTGGGATTCTCAGTCATTTTTTACTGAAGTTGAAGTCGAGGTCATTGTTCTTCTGCTGTTTGTCGTCGAAACCGTAGTTGAGTCGCCTTCGTCTCCATTTCTTCCTTTCATCAGCAATTTCAAGCTCTATTTGTCGAGTACTTTAAGTCGTTTGGCTTTGAGGTTCCCGGGCAGATTCGCGGTTCCGTTGAGGTCGTCGAGCCCCTTTTTACTGTTCCGGTTGTGATAATTTTCCGGTTTGGTCTTCCGAGTTGCAGTTTTTGAATTCATCAATAAAAGGTCCAATCCATGCCTCCTCTCTTGTCCCTTGTCTTTTAATTGGATGATTTCGTGTTCTTGATTATTGTTTGTGCTATTTAGTTCAATTTTTATTAGATAAATTGAGACTTCATTTTTTATGCCTTCATTTAATGTTAATAATCTGATAATAGGATAATAAAATTAATAGGTTAAATGGATTTAGTGATGGTTTGAGTAGTAAAACAAGTACTAGTGGGGTTGGGATTTGATAAATATAAAAGAACTTGAATATTAGATAAACACGGATCAATAATTTTATATATGGCTTGAGTTTGGGTATAAAGTATTGTGTTATATTTTTACTACTTCGTTATTACTTTCGCTTGTTACTTCATTGTGCTTTGTATTGTTTAAAGCCGTTAGTAGCATGTTTAGGCCGACCACACTCGGGTAGGCAAACCTTTAGGACGTTTGTGCTTCAATTTCTTTTGAGGTAAGAGGTCGCCCCATTTAGTTAAATTTATTCGGGGAATGCCCCGAAGGTTTTGTAAATATTTTATTCTGGGAAATGCCCTGAGGAACTTTTTAAATATTTTGAAGACCTTGACAAGCATTGTGAGAAGTCATAGTATAGGTTAGTTTAGGATTTTTCTTTTCTTTTGTTTTTATTTTCTTTTATTAGGTGGGAGCGACCTCGAGACTTTGTGTGTTAATTTTTATTTTCTATATTTTTTCTACCTCAATCTGAGTATCCTTTAAAGCCAACTTGATCGAGTACGCAACCGTGATTTTCACGGAACTTAGGGAATGCCTAACACCTTCTCCCCGAGTCAAATGAACCCCCTTACCCGAATCTCTGGTACGGACTTAGTTTAAGAGTCAAATGTGTTTTGAAAGGAAATTGTCATTTTTTATTTTTTTTTAAAACGGTGATCTGACACACCGAAACCAAATGTCAGGTGGCGACTCTGAGTTATTCCTTTTGAACACAATATTTTGTCACTTTCAAAATTGAAAAACCCTTTTCAAGCTCTACAAAATCTTTTTTTTTATTATTTTTAATAGGGTTTTAGTGTGGTTTTGAAAAAAAAGGGGTGTGACATCTCTTTGAAAACTTGAACCTTTCAGGTGTCATGCCCAATTTTGTCAGCACAAAGGCTGTTTGAGAATGTTTTTTTTTTTACCTCCTAGGCATCCCCTAGTTGAAAAGATAATCACCTCTCAAGAATTTGCTCTAGTTGAGAAGAAGCATACCTCCTGGACATCGCACTAATTGGGAAGAATCTTTAGCTTTCCTTAAGTTCAGGGGTCCCGCCTGGAAAATAGGCCCAATTTTAGTTTACTCCAATTGTTAGCCTTTAGTTTTCTTAAGTTCAGGGGTCCCGCCTGGAGAATATGGTCAATTGTTAGTTTCCTTAAGTTTTAATCTCTTGTTTTTCTTGAGTTCAGGGGTCCCACCTGGAGAATAGGGTCAGTTTTAAGTTAATCAGACTCAGTTTATAGTTTAACCAGAACGAAGCATGATAGTGATAGAATAGAACACCTTTAGCAATAATGCCACAAGCTAACCACCAAGTTTTCAAACTAACATGATTTCATTTGTTTGAGACAGGGGCAAGAAAATTTGTTCGATCTGTAGGGATCCTCCATAAAGGAAGTATGGTTTAGGGTCAGGGAATTTTGTTCTTTCTGCATGGATATTCCAGGAAAAGAGCTTAGCTCAGGTAAGTTCATTTTCTGTTTTCAGGACCCTCCTTGATAATGGGATTTGATTTCAAATTTTCAAGGATTTAGGCTTTAAATTTTCAAGACCCTCCTGGATAATGGGATTTAGTTTTCAAGTTTTCAGGACCCTCCTGGATAATGGGATTTGATTTAAGTTTTCAGGACCCCCCTGGAAAATGGGATTCAACTAACACTCATAAATGTTCCTGGTACAAACTGGGGCAGAAAATTTTCTTTGTTTTGTCTGTTTTGTTGTGATTGCAGGCACCTACCTGGAGAACAGGGTGAATTCTCAAATTTCAAGTTCAGAGGCATCAGGAGCCCGCCTGAAGAACAGGGTCAACCTTCAGTTTACAAGTTCAAGTCAGAGAGGTATCAGGAGCCCGCCTGAAGAACAGGGTCAGTGGTCAATTTTCAATTTTCAAGTTCAGAGGCATCAGGAGCCCGTCTGAAGAACAAGGTCAACTTTCTATTTCCAAGTTCAAGAAGCATCAGGAGAGCCTGCCTGAAGAACAGGGTCAACTTTTAATTTTCAAGTTCAAGAGGCATCAGGAGCCTGCCTGAAGAACAGGTTTTCAATTTCAAGTTAGAGAGGCGTCAGGAGAATCCCGCCTGAAGAACAGGGTAAACTTTCATTTTCAAGTTAGAGAGGCATCAGCAGCCCGCCTGAAGAATAGGGTCAGCATTCAGTTTTCAAGTTCAAGTTAGAGAAGCATCAGGAGAATCCCGCCTGAAGAACAGGGTCAACTTTCAGATTACAAGTTCAAGCCAGAGAGGCATCAGAAGCCCGCCTAAAGAACAGGTTCAGCATTCGGTTTTCAAGTTCAAGTTAGAGAAGCATCAGGAGAATCCCGCCTGAAGAACATGGTCAAGTTTCAGTTTCAAGTTTAAGTTAGAAGCAGCAGGAACCCGCCTGAAGAATAGGGTCAGCATTCAGTTTTCAAGTTCAAGTTAGAGAAGCATCAGGAGAATCCCGCCTGAAGAACATGGTCAAGTTTCAGTTTCAAGTTTAAGTTAGAAGCAGCAGGAACCCGCCTGAAGAATAGGGTCAACCTTAAATCTTTAAGTCAAATCAAAAGTAGCACAAGCCGCCTGAAGGACAAGGTTTGCAAGCTCAAGTATACTCCAAGTTCAAGTTTATTTCAAGTGAAAGCAGCAGGGTGCCCGCCTGAAGAATAGGGTCAACTTCCAGTTTTCTTCAAATTTAAGTCAGCAGGCACCCACCTAGAGAATGAGAGAATTCATTTCAGAATTTATTTTAAGTTAAGTCATCAGGCGCCCACTTGGAGAATGAGGGAATCCATTTCAAGTTTGAAGTCAGTAGCAGGCGCCTAGCTGGATAACGAGGGAAGTCATTTCAAATTTCAATTCAAGTCAGAAGTAGCAGAAGCTCGCTCAAGAATGCGAGCCAATAGTTCGAGATGCACAACAAGACTGTAGAAGATTCAAGGCAGAAGAATAGACATGATTTTGTAGTTTTTCTTGTAATTTTTATTTTTCATTTGGTTTTATTATCATGTAAGGACAGGAACCGCGGACCGGAACCTCGACGGCACTTCACTCGACACTCCACCTCGGTATCCTCTCCATCACTATTCATACTTCTGAACTACACGTGACCTGATTCCTTTATAGCCAAGTATATAAAGGCATCTCAGATACCAGGGCTCGGGCACATTCTCCTTTCTTTTAGTTTTTGGTCTCTCTAAATAAGGGTCGGGTCAAAAAACGTGTCTAGTCATTCTTTGTCTGAAAACTCTTCGTGTTTCCAGTCAAAGAGGGGAAGTTGTAGACATGTAATTTTTGACCTCCCAGAGATTTTACACATTTTAACGATTAATATTTAATTTAGGCCTAATATCGTTATTTTAACTAGTTTTAACTCTTTTACTTTATTTTATCACAAAAATTGATAATTACAAAAAAATAGTTCCATATTTCTCTATTTAATTCATGTATTAGGTATTTTTAGAAGGATATATTACTTTGAACCTATTTTATTTTAGTATAATCTTTGAAAATATCAAAAATAGTTTCAACTTTAATTTTTAGTTTCATTTTAAATATAATAATTTATTAATATCAATTAAGAGTTATTTTATAGTTTCTTATAGTTATTTTAGAAGTAAATCAAATTTTTAGTTCTTACTTAGTCCTAATTTTGTAGAATTTTAGAGCCCAATAGCTACCAAAGGCCCAATTTCAAACCAACCCATTAACCCCTTAACCCATGCCCACTTCCCTAAATACTAACCCTAAAAGACCTTCTTCTTCCTACAACCTTACACCCTAATACACTACACCTTCATACCTTACACAAACAGAACCAAGATACCCTAAACCTAAGAACACACACAAAACCTTAGCAGCCCCACCCTAGCCATCTCTGGTCGCTGCCCAACCAAGAGCTACCGCCGCCAAACTCCCACCTTAACCAGTGGAAGTCCACCTCCCTCCACTGGATGCTCACGCCGGGCAGCCCTTCACCCGTCTCCAAGACACAACCAGACCAGCCGCCACCTACACACACCTCGTCTAAAAACCATCTGTCGACGGCACCAGCCCCATCAAGCAACCTTCAACACACAAGACAACCACAAGAAACCTAATCTCCTCCACCTTCTGCCTCCCAAGCCTCCACCCCTAAAACTAAACAGTAGCTGCCGCACCACCCCATTCAACCCTAATCTTCCGCCACCCTCAACAAACTTCAGCAGCGGCGCCACCCAATTTCGCCGGAAATACGGCGACCACCAAAGACGACACCTCATCTTCCTAAAAATCGACACCCCACCTTTTTCCATTCACCAGCTCCACCGACGACTGTACATACACAAATAATTGGAAAACACAAGTTTCAAAACAAACAAAAAAATACAGATTTCTGTTTCTTTCACTTTTCGATTCTGGTTTTTTTTTACTTTTGTGTTCAAGGATGAATTTGATTAAAATGTGGGTTTGAATCCATGCTTGGTTGGATTTTCGGTGATGATTCGAGATTCCATCCGATTTTCAGCTTTCAGGTGCTAATTCGAGTTCCGTTCGAGGTTCTGTCCGTCATTAAGTTCTGGCACATCAAAGTTGGATTCAAATTGAGGTCTATTTCTTGAAATCTCACAGTTGGATATTTATTTTGCTTTTCATTTTATTAGCTTGTTAAGTTTAAATTAAATGAAACCATGGTTGTTGTGTGCACAAATCTTTGTTGGTTCGAAACTGTGGCATCTTTAGATCTTAAATTTGAGCATTCTGTTTGATCTCGAAAATGTTGTAGTTTGGATGATTCTTGCTTGATTATATGTGGGTTAAGTTCGGGAACTTTACGAAAAGGGTATGGAATTAGGCTAAGTTGATAAAAATAAGAAAGAAATTGGACCTTAGTGGTTCTATTACTCTTACTTATTTTGTTTATCTTATTTTGAATCCGTTAGTAGCATGTTTAGGCCGACCACACTTGGGTAAGCAAATCTTAGGTTTTCTTTATTTTATTATCGAGGCGAGAGGTCATTTCTTTAGTTTATTATCCGGGGAATGCCCCGCAAAATTTGTACATATATTTTATCTGGGGTATGCCCCGAAGTAAATGTAAATGAAGGCTAAAGACCGGGCAATTTGAGGAAGCATAGAATAGTATTTTTATGTCACGACCCCAAATCCTAATAGGTCGTGATGGCGCCTATCGTGGAACTAGGCTAGCC
>ML277804.1:3410-36155 GCA_005239495.1 Nicotiana undulata
TTTGCACAAACACTTTGGATTTGTAGATTTCAACATTGTGGTGAAGGTTTCTTTACCCATTTGTGTTTATTTCTTCATTTCCTTGATTTGTATTGTATATCTAAGTGTGTAGTATTTTTCCAACACTTGAATATGGTTTATGGGAATATTCATGTTTAAAGTGTGGATTAAATACCTTGTTGTGCTTATGTATTGAATGATTTTCATATATTTGTGAAGTGGGTGTTTGTTATTTTAATTATTCTTGTTCTTTAATGTTTCCAAAGGGATTAGCTAACCCTAGGACTCGCCCATTAACTCTGAATTAAGTCTGGAAAATATTATTTGGGGTTGGGAAAGATTAATTAACAAGAACTTGAGGCTTTAACCCTCATTTTNAAATCGTGAAATACATTGGATCGTTACTCGAGTGTAATACCCGAATCATCGATACTTTTGCCATAGATCATTTTAATTGCTTTCTAGATTAGTTTATATTTTCGCATTTAGATATAAAACAATTTTCTACATAAAAATCGTATCTGTTTGGCACTGCGCGATAAGTGATAATTCTCTAACATTCCTAAACGCCCTCATATTGTTCTCTATGGGATTCAACCCCAACCTTGTTGGGTTACTATATTTGACAACGATCGCTTACATTCTTTTAAGGTGTAAATTGAGCGTATCAGGGGGTTCCATCAGCCAGGTCGTTCAGCTGGGAGGTTCCAGCAGCAGCAGAGGGGCCCATGCCCCAAGTGTGAGAGGTTTCATAATGGGCCACGTTATCTGGATCGGCAGTATGCTATGGTTGTGGGGTGAGGGGTCACATTTAGAAAGACTTTCTTTCATCCTCCAGGGAGCAGGTTGGGGTGCCGCCCAGCCATCCAGTTCTTCAGCTGCTACATCTTCAGCACGCCTACCAGCCGGAGGCCCTTTAGCACCAGCAGGGCGTGGTGCAGCTAGGGGTGGTGCACGAGGTCGGGGAGGACCCAGTCGGTTCTATGTTTTGAGTGGTCGATAGAGTGCGGAGGCTTCTCCAGATGTTTTCACAGGTATCCTGACTGTTCAATCTCATGATGTTTATACTCTTATTGATCCTGGGTCTTCCTTGTCATATGTCACTCCTTTTATTGCTTCGAGTTTTGGGATAGAACCCGAACAACTACATGAGCCGTTCTCAGTGTCTACTCCGGTTGGTGAATCTCTTTTGGCCGCGCGAGTCTATAGGAATTGTGTTTTCACGGTGCGTGGTCGGGATACCACGAACGATCTTATTGAGCTAGGAATGGTAGATTTTAACATAATTATGGGAATGTATTGGCTGTATTCGTGCTTTGCTAAACTCGACTGCCGGTCCAGGATTATGTGGCTTGAGTTTCCTAATGAACTAGTTATTGAGTGGGAGGGGAATGATATCGTGCCAAGAGGTAGGTTTGTTTCCTATCTTAAGGCCTCAAAGATGAATAGAAAAGGGTGCATCTACCATTTAGTCCGGGTTGCGGACACCACTTCAGAGGTGCCTGCTCCCGTGTGTTCCTGTTGTGAATGCATTTCTTGAAGTATTTCTGGATGAGCTTCCTGGGATTCCACCAGATAGAGAGATCAATTTCGGGATTGATGTATTACCAGATACGCAGCCAATATCTATCCCACCCTACCGTATAGCGGCAACAGAATTGACGGAGTTAAAGGAGCAGTTGAAGGATCGTCTAGAGAAGGGTTTCATTAGGCCAAATGTGTCTCCTTGGGGTGCACCGGTTCTGTTTGTAAGAAAGAAAGATGGGTCTCTGCGAATGTGTATTGATTGTCGGCAGCTCAACAAGGTCACCATTAAAAAACAAATACCCGTTGCCGCGGATAGATGATTTTTTCGACCAATTGCAAGGTGATAGGTTTTTCTCAAAGATTGATTTACGGTCCGGGTATCACCAATTAAAGATCAAGGAGCAGGATATTCCTAAGACATCCTTCAAGACTCGTTTTGGGCACTTCAAATTCTTGGTAATGTTTTTTGGGCTGACCAACGCCCCATCAGCTTTTATGGATCTTATGAATCGGGTCTTCAAGCCATTTCTCGACTCTTTTGTGATTGTTTTCATCGACGATATCCTTGTTTATTCGCTAAGTCAGGAAGATCATGCTAATCACCTCAGGGCAGTTCTGCAGACTCTTCATCAGCACCAGTTGTATGCAAAGTTCTCAAAATNAGGGTAGTTCTGCAGACTATTCATCAGCACTAGTTGTATGCAAAGTTCTCAAAATGTGAGTTTTGGCTAGAATCAATTACCTTTTTGGGCCATGTATTTTTCAAGGAAGGGATCCGGGTTGATCCCCAGAAGATCGCAACGATGAAGGATTGGCCTAGACCAACGACCCCAACAGAGATTCGTAGTTTCTTGGGTTTAGCCGGATTTTATCGGAGGTTCGTGGAAGGATTCTCTACCCTTGCCTCCCCATTGACCAAGTTGATGCAGAAAGCGGTTAAGTTCCAGTGGTCCGATGCTTGTGAAAAGTGTTTCCAGGAAATGAAATCAAGATTGACTTCGGCGCCGGTGTTGACCTTGCCAGAGGGTACAGAGGGGTTTGTGGTGTATTGTGATGCTTCAAGGGTTGGTTTGGGGTGTGTGTTGATGCAATGTGGGAAGATTATAGCGTATGTTTCAAGGAAGCTCAAGAACCACAAAAGTAATTATCCGACACATGATTTGGAACTCGCAGCGGTTGTTTTTGCATTGAAAATATGGCGGCATTATCTTTATGGGGTCCATGTGGACGTGTTCACAGACCACAAGAGTCTTCAGTACTTATTCAAACACAAGGAATTAAACTTGAGGCAGAGGAGATGGTTGGAATTACTCAAAGATTATGATATGAATCTTTTGTACCATCCAGGGAAGGCGAATGTGGTGGCAGACGCTCTTTGTCGGAAATCCATGGGTAGTTTGGCTCATTTAGAAGCAGGTTAGAGGCCTTTGGCTCGGGAGGTTTACCAGTTGGCTAGTCTGGGGTTTGTCTTTCGACCTCAGATGAAGGGAGTGTTGTGGTGCATAACGGAGCAGAATCTTCGCTTGTGGCAGAAGTCAAGGAAAAGCAATTCAATGATCCAACATTGGAACAGTTAAGAGAGGAAATTCTAAATCACAAGACCACATCATTTTCCCTCGGCAATGGCGACGGTGTCTTTCGGTGTCATGGAAGACTATGTGTTCCGGAGGTGGATGATCTTCGGGAGAGAGTTATGGCAGAGGATCACAATTTAGATATTCTGTACACCCAGGTTCTACGAAAATGTATCACGATCTCAAGGAGATTTATTGGTGGAATGAGATGAAGAGGGGTGTGGCAGACTTTGTGGCTAGGTGTCCGAACTGTTAGCATGTGCAGGCCGAGCATCAGAGGCCTAGTGTGTTGACGCAGCTTATGGAAATACCAATATGGAAATGGGAGATGATCAATATGGACTTTGTGGTGGGGTTACCCCGCACTCCGCGTAAGTTCGACTCAATTTGGGTAATAGTGGATCGGCTCACAAAGTCAGCGCATTTCTTGCCAGCCAAGTCCACCGATACTGCAGAACAGTACGCTCAATTGTATATCAAAGAAATAGTCAAGCTTCATGGCACTCCAGTTTTAATTATTTCGTATCGAGGGGCCTAGTTCACAGCTAACTTTTGGTAGACATTGCAGCAAGGTTTGGGTACGCAGACAAATCATAGCACATACTTCCACCCACAAACTGATGGGCAAGTAGAGCGGACTATTCAGATGCTTGAAGGCATGTTAGGAGCTTGTGTACTTGATTTTAAGGGTAGTTGGGATGATCATTTGCCACTTATTGAGTTTTCTTACAATAACGGTTTCCATGCTAGTATTCAGATGGTCCCATTTGAGGCATTGTATGGAAGAAGGTGTAGATCTCCGATTGGGTGGTTTGAGGTTGGTGAGGCGGAATTGCTAGGGCTAGATCGTGTGCATCAGGCTATGGAGAAGGTTAGAATTATAAATGAGAGGTTGAAAAATGCTCAGAGTCGTCAAAAATACTATTTGGACGTTCGTCGTAGGGATTTGGAGTTTCAAGTAGATGATTGGGTATTCTTGAATGTATATCCCACGGAGGGGGTCATGCGGTTTGGAAAGAAGGGGAAATTGAGCCCAAGGTATGTCGGGCTGTATAGGATCGCTCAAAGGATAGGACACGTGGCGTATAGGCTGGAGTTAACTCCTGAAATGTCATTGGTGCACCCGGTGTTTCATGTGTCCATGTTAAAGAAGGTGATTGGAGATCCATCTATCATTGTGCCGGTTGAGACCGTTGAAGTTAACGAAGAATTATCCTATGAAGAGTTTCCAGTTGCTATTCTCGATAGGCAAGTTCGTAATTTGAGAAACAAGTAGATTGCTTCGGTTAAAGTGTTATGGAGGATTCATCAAGTCGAGGAAGCCACACGGGAAGCGGAAAATGATATGAAAGAGAAATACCCTCGTTTGTTTTAATAAGTCAGGTAGTTGTTTATGAAAGTGTTCATATCTAAGTTTTGTGGCATATGTTGTGTAAAACCACCCCACTTCCCTAATCCTCCTTTTCTTATGACTCCTCAACCTTGTACCATATCTGTATATATTGTGTAAGCTGAATTATATGCAATTCATTGAAATAACTGAATTATGTGCCATTCGTTGTATTAACTAAACTATGTGGGACTTGTTGAATTGTGTTTCGGGGGCTCTCTGGCAGGTGGATAGGCCTATTTACAAAGGAAACTCTGGCAAAATTTTTAGAAAGTATCGGAGTTACTGAAAATTGGGGGTTGGCATTTTGTGTTTTCATAGCCAAGTGATTTCCCAATCCTCATTCTAGGATGAATGATTTTAAGTGGGGGAGGATGTAAAGACCCATAAAATTTCTAACTAAAAACAATGCCCGGATAGGTCCCCATGCTGATATAACTGTAGAAGTTCTTAAAACGGACCCCTTTGGAGTGAAAAGTACCCCAGGACTTGAAAGATAGAATTTTCCAGAATTGCGTGGATCTGCGGTCCACTATGCGATCGCAGATCATGTATGCGGACCACATAGTGGTCGCATACCTGGACAGTTGCTGTCCATTTGAGGACAACTATGCGGCCTATAATGCGATCACATTTCATGAAATGCGGGCCGCATAGTTGTCGCATTCATGCACCTATATTTTTGCGGAGGGAGTTATGCGGCGCACTGTGCGATTGCATAACAGGTATGCGGATCGCATAGCTACCGCATACCTGGGCAGCCTACTTTTCTTTTGGCCCAGCTGAAGGCCACTTATGCGTTAGGTTTGCGGACCGCATAGCAGGAATGTGATCGCATTCCTGACCGCATACTTGCATCAAGGCTTCTAATTTCTAATTTTAAAACCCGACCCCCAGCTTAATAAAACACCCATCCCCTTCATTTTTAACGACTATCTGATTAAAATAGAGAGAAGTGAGATTGGGTTCTAGTGATAGAAAGTCACCATATCCACCAAATTGATCCTCCATCTCTACTCTGTCTTGGAATTAATCGAGTAGTCGTCATCTTCTTCATCATAAGAGGTAAGTTTCTACCCCATTTTTCCTTAATTCCCAGATTCTAGTTAAAATGGAACACACATAGGTTATTTCTTGAAGGTAAGGGTTAAAACCTTTCATGCATGTGATTAATTACCATAATCTAGTAAAGGGAAGTAGGTTATAGTAATCTTCCACAAAAAGGGGTTATGCAATCAAAAGGAACACTTAGCGTTTGATAAAATTCCCACATGAGTCCAAGTCATATTCATGATTCTTAATCCTAGGTTTAAATGTGTCACACTGTAAATTAAATTGAAGGCGCTAGAAGGTCCAGTGATTTGGGATAGAAATTTAAGGAGAAATTCCAATTCGAGGTATGGCTAACTCTAATCTTCACAGGATAAACCCGTTGTGTTCACTTTCTGGGTATGACTCTCTTGTTGATTATCTATGGAATTTATGTGTTCTATGTGCCTAATTGAGGAATTTTTGCTTCTATATTATCCCATGCTGCTACCATGTTGTTATGTTATTTGAGTGTATAAATTGTGGTCATCATGTTCCATTTTTACTATGTATGTGATCCGATTATGTGATGGGTGTGGAAAAATGTGAAAGGATGGACTAATATGGAATACGAATAAAGATATGGTAATGACATGAAATGCGAATCAAGAGGTTGAACTGATATGTAACATGAATCTATTAATTGGATTGTTATGGAATATGGATTAAAGGATGGATTGTTGTGAAATATGAATCGAAGGATTCTAATGATATGAAAGATGAATTAAAGAATTATATGTGTAGGGGATCATAAAGGTTAAAACTGATGAAAGTGATCTAAAATATCCATGAATTAACCAGGAGAATGACCTAGGGGTGAGATGGCCTATCCGATTAGGCTGGGATCGGACTCCATGCCATACACATGGATGACATGATATTGTGATATGATGATGATTATTGTCCTCACTGTTTCAGTTGAGATTGCCTAGCCTATCGGGCAGAGATCAAACTTCGTGTGCAGTGCACATGCCACGGTGTTAGCCGACCCGATTCTGGCAGAGATCGGACTCCGTGTGAACAAGCCACAGTGGTGATATGAGATGTGATGATATTCGAACCTCACCTAGGATGGCATAGCCGAACGGGTAGAGATCGGACTCCGTGTGACAACGACACGGTGGATCAGTAATAATAATAACAAGATGAAACTTAAAAGAACATGATTCAAAAGATGGCAAAACGGGATGAGCGATGTGGAAATTCTTGTTTGTGTTTTCCCTTGCTTCGGTGCATTGTTGTATGATACCTCTTGAGTTTGACTGTTGATGTTTTTCCTATCTAGAGTAGGTTTGTTCATACATACTAGTACTATTCAATGGTACTAACGTCCCTTTTGCCGGGGGTGCTACATCTTTTAAATGGATGTAGGTGGTTCTGTAGCAGGTAGCGCTAATCGCCGATAGTTGTTCCTTTCCTCCATCCCTTCATCAGTTCTGGTGAGCCCCACTTCCTCTCGGGGCTGTGTGTAGTTCATGTTGACTCATTTTGTATATGTCGTTCTTTTGAGGTATAGCCGGGGCCTTGTTGCCGGCAAGTCTATGTATTCTTTTCCTTACTCTTAGAGGCTCTGTAGACATTATGTGGGTTGTAAATATATTTTGGGTAGTTGTTGTACTCACTGGTAATGGTGGTCCCATATCGGGAAGGTTGTACTTAGTATATATATGATAGTAAGATCTAATGTTAAAACATTAAAAGAGGAAAAATGGACTTTATGTAGTGAATCCACGGTTTTGATTTTCTCTTGAAATTTCATATGAATATTGTATGATATAAACACGGGGAAACGCGTTGGGTAGGAAAGGAAAATCAGGTTCTCTTGACCGGGTTCATTCGGTTGGGCGTCGGTCCCGTCCCTCGGCTTTGAAGTGTGACATTTTGGTTCCTGGCATGAACATCTTTGTGGTGAAACAGTTTTTGTGGTTACTTAGGTTCTGTACAAGTTTTTAATACCCCCCCCCCCCTTTAGGACTTTCTCTGATTCTCACTTATATGCAATTCTACCTATTGTGTATTCACTAGCATGTGTCATCTATTTGTCCCCAACCCCTTCGTCCCTGTTTGTGATTGTTAAATGTTTCCCTGTACTATGTGTGTTGTTTTGTGCTGAGTGGTTATCCTTATTGATCTCTTCCCTTTCCCTTTCAAAACTGTTTTCCCTAAGCTAGTCTCTTACTGTTCTGCAAATTTATTTCAAACAAGCTATTTCCAAAACTGTTTTCCAACTTAACCTTTTCAAAACTATGTCTAGCACTCTTACTCTACTCTTAGAAATCTAGGTTATGCCCCTCTAATGTGTGACTACTTTGGGATCCCTATGAGATCCCTCTGAACTTTGATGCATTAGAGCTGGCCCTTCCACACTGCACTTACGCAGTATGGTTATGAAAATCTGGGTGTGAGCCGGGATCCCTTGAGGTCCTTAGGGATCTCTGACACATCTGGATTATATGAAAGGCTATGAACACTAATGGCATTGAGAAATTCTGGAGACTTTGGGCCTATCAGTAGGCTCCCTATAGTGTAACTTCTTCTTTTCTTTATTCATTTATGTAATTTATGCAAATGGTCTATAATAATTATTGTAAACAATCTTGGGGATGGATAGTGAAAAGGGAAATGGATAACTATGCATGATATAGATGTTAAAGGGTAGAAATCATGATATTAGGTTTATATTCCCTATTTTCGCAATAGAAATCATGTTTAGGACTCATATGTTCAAGATCTTGCATTAGAAATCATGCTTCCTAGGTCTTATGCCTACTATTTCAGCATATTCATTTTACTGTCATGTCACTTAGAAAATCCTGTGTAGAATAAATGTGCTAATAATTGGTATCTTCTATAATCGTGTTTCCTGCTGCCATGCACACTTAGAAATCATGTTTTAGGATAAACAACACTAATGAACATGTAAATTTTTTACATCTTCTAAAATCATGTTTAAACGCTATAATGTTTGTGCATCTAGAAAATCCTTCTTAGGTTCTGCATATACATCATTCTGCATCTATGTGCATTATATACCATGTCTTTAGGATTTCATTCGTACACGCTTAAACACACCTGGTCTAATTAGTTATAAAAACAACTTCACTCAATTCTCGCAATGAACAGGTAATAATCCTGAGTTCTGAACACCTAGAACAACATGTTTAGGTAATGCAATTCCAAACCGTCTTTCTCTATATAATTCTGGTTGACTAGTATACTGTCTCACGCCTAGGAAATCCTTAGGTGATTAACTTGTTTAAAACAGGAAATTTGCCTCTTTGTATAAGCTGCTTTACTCAACAGATTTTAAAATCAGTAAAACTGATTAGGGACTTTCTGAGTTATAAAAAACAAGTCTGCATATCTGTTTGTATCCTGGACTCACCTAGACGCCATGTCTTAGGATTCTGAATTTAAATACCGCCTTTAATTATGTTTGAGTCGTGATGTCTATTTGCATTACTTGTGGAGGTAAACCCCAGCCTTTTATCTGCTTTTCTGTGTTCCCATTAATTGCAGTCCTATATGTTTTTGTCTGTCGCCTTAGAATTTTCCCTTTAAACTTGAGGGTCTGCCTAGAACTTCCCTTTAGATAGAGGTCCTAAAACTCCTCCATGGCCATTAGAAAGGGACGGGTAACAACACGCAAAAGAGGTCGCTGACCAACACTCGCTTTAATTACCTTTGCGGGGTGAGAAGGGTAGATATGGACATGATGACCGGTGCGCTAATACCACGTGTAGCCCCTCTTTGAGGAGTGATTACCGGGTATTGTACTGATGTGATCCATATGGCAAACAACCTAGGATTCTCCCCTAGACTTTTATATGCATGTTAAGATTATAATTCTTTCAAAACATTATTTAGACACTACGTATTTTCCAAAACTTTAGTAACACATTTGTGCTTAGACTGCGAATCTTTCAAAACACCTTTAATTGTTTTAAAAATTAATTGCCTATTTGCTACTTGCTCAAATTCACAAAGTTGTTTGGCCGGGAACCACAGTTGTGGACTTTTAAGGGTGCCTAACACCTTCCCCTTAAAGTAATTTCAAGCCCTTACCCTATCTCTGGTGACTAATCTTGTTTTGTAAATGACCCCAAATATGTGCCCTAACGCACCTTAACTCGTTAGGTGGAGACTCTTCTAATCCTTGTATACCCCTTTCCCAAAAGGAAACAAGTTGTCCCAATAATGTCAAAACCCTGACCGATCTGAAATGAGTTGGAAAAAGAGGGCGCGACAACATGGAGACTCTGATGGGGATTTCTAGACTTTTACCATTTCAAACTACTTTGTGAATTTGTACCTCTTCCCATTCCCCTTATGTGCAATTAATTGTTTATTTCCTTCAAGCATTTAATTTTCGTCAAAAAGCAAAACTGGCATTTTTTCTTATTTCTTCCATTTGTAATCATTTTTAAATTATAACGGTTATATATACTGCTTTCACAATGTGCACATACATTATTACATGCCTTTACTTCATATTTATTACATAAATCATGCTCAACATCATACTCCACTCGTGCCAAAACAAATCCTATAGCAACGCTTGATGAGTTGTTGCGCCCTACCTATTTTATCACCCCTAAATTCGGAAAGGCTTATTTGCGGTAAAACTAGTCGATCGTCGACAGTTTCGTGCCTTTCCCCCTTGAGTTGTCCGCTCAAGGGTACCAGTCTAATACCCCATAGAAACCTTACTCCGTTATGTTGTTGCATACATCATGGTCAAACCTAGTTACATTAATGTGTTTTCCGCACAATGGCCTTTAAGACAGCCTTGTCCAAAGTCCATCGGGTTTTCACAATCCCAACAGAGATCATCACATTCTGTGCATTTATTTTGAGAACTAAATGCCTGTATGCTAATCATAGATGTTAAATAGTCGAGTCTGGCGGGGGTAAGGGCTTAACCATGTTTACCTTGCAGAAATATGAGGCATGAAGTCCCTAGATTCAGCATGGTTAGCAACATTCACCCAAAGCTTCTGAACTGGTGGGAGGACCTTCATTCTAGTGATAAGACACTCGTCAAGAAATACTTAGGTAACCTACCGTCTCTCCTAGACATTCAACCCAATAACATATTGATAGAGGCTGCCACTTTGTTCTGGGATAGTGAAAGAGTTATCTTTCGTTTTGGGGATATATAAATGACACCATTGCTAGAGGAAATAGGGGGACTGGCAGGATTAGTTTGGGAAACTCCTGGGTTGTTAATGCCTGAAAACCGCATAGGCAAAGGTTTCTTGAAAATGATGGGTTTAAAGAAGAACGCAGAGTTAGAGTGTCTGAAGGAGTCGTACATCCCTTTTGAGTATTTGTATGAAAGGTACGGTCACAACAAGTCATACCGTACCTACCATGACGAATTCGCCATAACATCTTTGGGACACATTCACCGTAGGGTGTTCGTCTTCATTGTTTGCTTCCTGGGGTTGATCGTGTTTCCGACAAAGAAAGAGAGGATCCACACTAGGCTAGTCATGGTAACCAAGACCCTAATGGAAGGAATTGGTGGGTAGACTTTCAGCATCGTTCCTATGATCATCTCATACATTTATCGAGCCTTAGAATAATGTCAAAGAGGAACTAAGCACTTCGAAGGCTGCAACCTATTACTCCAACTCTGGTTCCTAGAAAATCTCCAAAAGGGCCAGTACAGACAAGAATTTCAGCGAAGGGCGTGAAATGACAACATCGTTTTCCATCATCCAAAGCGAATGACATATATTCCTGACATGTTTGCTTAGCCTGAGACTGCCAAAGAATGGGTAGATTTCTTCGATAATCTGACTGAGGAGCAAGTACAGTGGATGTCCGAGTGGTTCCCAACAAATGAATTCATTGTTCGGTCTAGGGATGCACCATTCTTGGTACTGATTGGTTTGAGAGAAACATATCCTTACGTCTCTCTCCGGGTTATGAGACAAGCATGTAGAAAACAAATTATACCAAGGGTCGACAAGCTGAGCCATTTCCGAGCCAACTTTCAGGATGATGATACTCCTCATAAGTGCCAAGCCCAACACATGTGGCACTGTAAGATTATAATGGAAAAGGACACGATCAAACCAGACATATATCATGCAGGTTGTACACCTTTCTACTCAGGGTGGTTAGAAGACAACCGGGATGGTCTAGGCAGGTCAGGGTTCATCCGAGGCCACAGGATCATAGATGAAAAGGTTGAAGCTCAAGTCAAGTATAATAAACTGCGCAAGAGGATCCGTGTTTGCAAAAATGAGCACCATGAGATACACGAAACCAACAAAAGGTTTATTGAAGAATGGAAAGACATGGTCGTCCGTTCGAACAGAAAGCTGGAATATTTGGAGCGAGGCATAGTCGAGTTGGAGGGTAAGACCATCAAGAGGGTTGAAGACTATCAAAAGGCTGAGGGGAACGAAGGTGGACATCTGGCCAGAGCATATCTACTGCTAGGACTTCGCGAGCTGGGGAACCTGTTCGAGGGAATCAAGGATGTCGAATTTGGGGAAGGTCCTTCTGGGGCCAAGTAGGATTTCTTTTTTCTCGCTTTATCAATGTAATATGGCCAATGGCCATTAGTGACTCTATTTCTTGTTTATTATTTTTAGGGTCATTTTGGATTCGTCTATTTCTACATTAATGAAATGAGGCATTTTAGCATTTATGTTCTCCAAATTAATTTGTCGCTGGGCCTACCTCCGTCACAACGAGGTTCCCAAATTAGGACACCCTTTATATTCTCGCACTATGTGTTTAAATATCGCAATACTTTTTCATAACCCTCACTGACTTGGCTACCTTTTGTGTTTGTTTTGTTTTCTTTCTTTATTTATTCTCCTCCCCAAAGGTTGGTTCGTGCACTTTGGAATCATCATCATATCTCACAAGATCCAGGGGCCCTCCACCCTCTCCTCCTCCTAGTCCTCCCAAAGGAAGAAGCAAAGTCAAAAAGAAAATGGAAGATTCAGGCATTATCAGGAAAGAGAACATAGTTGAACGGGTAGAGGCCACTGACGCCCAAGGTATTCAAGTTTAGAATGAGCCCATGTCACAGCTCGAACACAAGTTGTTGAAGCTCCAGGGAGAGCTTGAGCAGGTCCGAAATTTGGAAAACCTATCATTCACACTCAGTGTACCAGACGTCAACCACCCCAACACCCAAAATCCCGCACCTCCTCAAAACACCCCAAACAAACAGAATCATCCCGCAGCTCATCATCACACCACTCCACCAAAGAATAAAATTGTTCCAACACAATGCAATACCTGCCACACTCCAAGAAATACTCCATTACTCATTCCTAAGCCGCAAAACTCCATAAATGACCACCTCTACACCCATGCACCAGGCCATCACAACAACCCCATCTACGTGGAGACTATGTCGCACTCCACCCAACCCATCTCATACACGCCTAAGTTTAGTGAAAAGGATTTGCTTATTAAGAATTTGGCTGAAGAACTTAAGAAGCTCACCGGCCGGGTTCAAGGTGTTGAGGGAAGTAAAGGAGTCGAGGGGCTGAACTATGAAGACCTCTGCATACAGCCCGATGTCGAACTGCCCGAGGGGTACAAACCTCCTAAGTTCGAAATGTTCGAGTGCACAGGTTATCAAAGGGTCCATCTGAGGACTTACTGTGACAAGTTGGTTGGAGTAGGGAAAGACAAAAAGATTAGCATGAAGCTGTTTATGAGGAGCTTAAGAGGAGATGCTCTGTCTTGGTACATCAGCCAAGACCCCAGGAAATGGTCAAATTGTGTTGCATGGAATCCGAATTCATGAACTGGTTCAGGTATAATAAAGAGAACGCGCCAGATGTGTTCTACATTCAGAATATGAGGAAGAAGCCTACAGAAACCTTTCGCGAGTATGCTACTCGCTGGAGTTCTGAAGCTGCTAAGGTCAGGCCCGCCTTAGACGAAGAACAAATGAATAAGTTCTTTGTCTAAGCTCAAGATACACAATACTATGAGCAGTTGATGGTGATCGAGAATCATAAATTCTATGATATTATCAAATTGGTTGAGAGAATTAATGAAGGAATCAAAAGCGGTATGGTCACCAACTTCGAAGCCTTACAAGCTACAAAAAAGGCCATATTGTCTGGTGGTGTGTCCAAGAAGTGAGATGTGGGAGCCGTGATGGGTGCACAGAGAACCAAATCCCTACTAAAATACCAAACCTACCAAGCACCTCAACCTACATATCAGCCAACACCTCCACAAACTTACCAAGCACCCTCACCCTCACACCAAACACCACCACCAACATATCAGTCGTCCCCACCACCTACCTATCAACCTACTTCACCTAGATATTCACAGCCCGAACCTGTTTACCACACCTATAACTCTCAACCATCCCACTATCAGTCAACCCCTGCTCGCCAAAAGTTTCCTAGACCTCAATCCAACTTTGACCGCAGACCCCCTAAGAAATACACCGCCATTGTTAAGCCTAGAAACCAGTTGTATGAGAAACTGAAGGTTGCTGGTTATGTCAACCCCATCACTATCGTAACCCCTGAGAATCCTTCCCAGTGGGTTAATCCAAATAAGTCATGTGCATACCACTCCGACATGAAGGGACACACAATCGATGAATGTCGCTCCTTGAAGGATAAGATACAGTCCCTTATCGACAACTAGATCATTGTAGCAAATGAATCCACCCCCCAACGTTCGTAGCAATCCACACCCAGGCCATAAGGGTTGAGGCATCCACATGATCGAAGTAGAAGAGGATTGGGACCTAGAGGGGTCGATTGGGTTGATCATAGAAGGTGATGACCCAAAGAAGCCAGCAGTTATTCTTAATCCTATCATAGTCCAAATCCTACCATCTAGAGATGCTAAAATAGTTGCATCAGTGCCTTTTGAGTTTGAAGCAGCACCACCTGCAAAGCCACTTGCGTCATTTGAGTTTTAAGTTATGCCACCTGATCACCCTTATCATTTAAGGTTCCAATCATGCCACCTACTAAGGCACATGTTCCTTTCGAAGTAAAGATACCTGCACCAATCACAGTGGCGATATCAACCACGCCACCCTTCTACACTAATGTTGTACCATGGGATTATGTAGCAGAGGCAAGAAGGAAAGGCGAGGTCAAGATCGAAGAAGCTACTGCGGCACATGGTATGACAAGGACTGGCAGGGTCTATCCACCAGAACATTTGGCAGAATCAAGCAAACATGCTTCCAACATGCCACCCATTATTGAGTCAGGGCCATATGACTTTTGGAGGAAGGTGCAGGCCAAAGAGTACTCTGTAATTGACCAGTTGAACAAGCCCCCAGCTCAGATATCTATTCTTTCATTGCTGCAAAATTCAGAGGCACACATAAATGCTTTGATGAAAGTGCTGAACGAAGCGTATGTGCCAAACAATATCACCAGCGGGGAAATGGCCAATATGGTAGGCCAAGTGCTGGAGAGCCATAAGATCACCTTTCACGAGGACGAGCTGCCACCCGAGGGGTTGGGTCATCTTAAAGCCCTGCACATCACTGTGCAATGTGAAGACTACTTCATCACCAAGATTCTAATCGATGGGGGATCCAATCTCAATATATGTCCATTGACAACGCTAAAGAAATTGGGCAAAGGGTTGTACGAGATTGTAAGAACCCGTAAAATATTTTGTTTCAAATAATGCCCGAATAAGTCCCCGAGTTGTTCTAACTGTAGAAATTCTTAAAATGGACCTTATTTGTGTAAAAGTACCCCGGAATTTAAAAGAATAAATTTTCTAGAAGTTGGGTGTTATGCGACGCACTATGCGATCGCATAACGGGTATGCGGACCGCATACTGGTCGCATACCTGGGCGGACCACTGCCCAACTTGAGGACAACTATGCGGTCCATTATGCGATCGCATTTCGGTTATGCGAACTGCATAGTTGTCGCATTCTTACCTTGTGATTTTTGTGAGGGAGGTTATGCGACGCACTATGCGATCGCATAACGTGTATACGGACCGCATAGTGGTCGCATACCTGCACAGTGTCTTTTTAATTTTGGCCCACCTGGAGGGCCATTCTGCGGTCGTATCTGCGGACCGCATGTCAGGAATGCGATCACCTTCCTAACCGCATTTCGGTGTCGGGCTCCTAATCTTTCTAATTTTAAAACCCGACCCCCAGTTTATTAAAACACCCACCCTTCATTTTTACCAGTCTTCTAAACAAAATAGAGAGAAGGAAAGGAGAGTTCTTGAGAGAGAAAGTTGTTCTTCCACCAAAGTGATTTTCAAAGTCCCTCATGCCTGATATTTCGAGTAATCTCCTTCTCCTTCATTAGCATGAACTGATTCTTGAAAATACTAACTAAGACCTTGCATGCATGTTTAATAATGGTGTTAACCTAGTAAGAGGGAGTGGTTTGGGGGTAAATTTCACAAAGACGGGGTTGGTAATCTAATGGGGTCACATAGTGTTTGGCAAAATTCTTAAGAGAGTCTGAATTGCATGCATGACTTCCAATTCTTAGTTGAATATGTTTAATTGTGAACTATATTGACGGTACTAGTCGGTTCAGTGATTTGTGAGTAAAAGTAAAATGGGATTTCGACTCTAGGTATGTATGGCTAACTTTAATCCTTGTAAAATCCCTCTTGTGATGGTAAGAATATGGTGTGTGTACTCATATGGACATATGTGAATTGACTGTCTAGTAGATTACTACCCCGCTGTGTTAAATGAGATTTTGAATTGTGACTTGGCAGGCCCACTTTATTATGTGCAAAGATGGTAATTGTTTAAAGTTATTGATATGAAGCATTGTAAATAAGTTGAACGGTTATGGCAACACCTAGTGCATGAATTGCTGCTTGATTAAAGTTTGGGGTGCTTTGAGCCCAAATAAACGAATTGATAAATGTGAATTTTTTATCCTTGAAAAGAAGGCCCATGTGATGCAATTGTTTGGTATTGTTGTTAAAATTGTAATCCTTGAAAGGAAGGCCCATGAAATGCAATTATTTGGTATTGGTTTTGAAATTGTGATCCTTGAAAGGAAGGCCCTTGTGATGAAATTATTTGGTGTTGTTGTTCTGAAATATGAATTGTCAGGCAGGGTCGGGTTGCGCACCGCAACACGAAGTAATAAGGTGTGGGTTGTGGTGATAAGGGTGGATGAGCTAATAAGGGTGGCCGAGGTAATAAGGGTGGAAAAGTGATCGTTATCACTATTGATATGAAAAATTATGGAACTCGTGAATATGATGGTGTTGGAAAGGGAAAAAGGAGAGAATGTAACATTGTTGATTTTGATTGTCACTTTCCGTGTGTATTGATTGTTGGTCCTATTGTTGTCCTTTTCTTATCTGTAAGATTGGTTGATTGTACTTGGGATAAAGTTTGTTCATACATACTAGTACTATTCCATAGTACTAACGTCCCTTTTGCCGGGGTGCTTAGGTCCATGTAGTCCAAATCTCCGCTTAGGAAAGAAGTCCAAGTTTACTTTTTTGCGAAAGGGAAAATGGCTTTCTGTTAGAGAGTGATCGAGAGAAATTTTTAGTTGGGAGCCATTCTTTTGCAGCTAGGAGACATTGTTGTTATGTTTTCCAGTTATGAGCCATTGTTTTGTGGTCCCTTTCGAACGGTTCCTTCTTTTCTTGCCCGCTGTTAGTGGTACCTCCTCTTCATCTCTGCAGCAGTTGTGGTGAGCCCTCTTCTCCTCGAGGCTGTGTGTGGATCATACCACCTTCTTTTGCTTATGTTTTAAAGGTATAGCCGGGGCCTTGTTACCGGCAAGTTATGTAGAAATCCCTAATATTCGTAGAGGCTCCGTAGACATGATGCGGGTGTATATATGTATTTTTGGGTAGAAACAGTACATAATCGGAACCGTGGATCATGTTGGAAAGTTATTAATGTATTATGTATGGTTGGATATCAATCGCTGAAATGCTAAAAGAGGAAAAAATGTAGATATGTCGTAAAATGTACTTTGAAACTAAAATCGGCTAACTCACATGAAATAATGCATGTTATGAATGCGGGGTAATACGTTGGGCAGGAAAGGCAATCCAGGTCCGCTTGACTGGGTTCACCTAGTTAAGCGCCGGTCTCGTCCCTCAATTTTGGGGCGTGACAAACTTGGTATCAGAGCCTAATGTTTTTAAAAGAGTCATAGGATGTCTCGGAGACGTGTCTAGTAGAGCCCTTCTTATCGGTGTGTTGTCGACCATATCTATAATTAGGGGGCTATATGGAAATTTAGGAAATTACCCTTTCATTGTATTTCTACATCGTGTGGTGAAGTGGAAAGTGAAATTATCCTTGTCTAACTCGTGCCTTGTTCCGAAATTTTCAATAATGGCATGAAAGAAGAGAGCTCGACTCGGCCTTGAGACCAGTGCCACCCCAAGTGTGGCAGTGAATTTTGTACCAGATAGTGCGGGTGAGAGTGACTCCCCGACCTTGAATCTACCTGGCCCTTCTATTCCGGATGAAAGCATTCATGTTCCTACTACGGCAGAGGGTGCTGCAATCCCTCCCGCTGATATTCCTGATCCTACTATATTTCCAGCTTCCGGTCCCGGTACTTCCGATGGGGACCTCAGGGGAGCTATTCGTCTGTTGACTCAGTTGGTGGCCGCTCAGGCCTAAAGATCTCATGCTGCCCCTGCATCCTCTAGTGGGCAGGGAGATTCCTCCGGTTCCAGAGTCAACCAGTTCCTGCAGTTGGCCCCTCCGGAGTTCTCAGGAACGGATCTAGAGGCCGATCAACAGGATTTTCTTGATGAGATATACAAGACCCTTCAGGTGATGAAGGCTACAAAGATAGAGGGGGTTGAGTTAGCTTCGTACAGGCTGAGGGGAGCAGCATATTCCTTGTTCGAGATATGGGAGGGTTCCCGTGGGGAGGGAAGTCCTTCGGCTAGATGGGACGAGTTCGTAGATGCGTTCATGGATCACTTCTTGCCGGCCGAGACTGTGGCAACCCGTGCTACGGAGTTTGAGGTACTTAAGTAGGGTAATATGAGTGTGTAGGAGTACGACATGGAGTTCGTGCGGTTGTCTAAATATGCTCCTCACTTGGTGTCGACTATGGATGCCAGGGTTCGACATTTTGTTCAGGGCCTTAGTCCCTTGGTGCTGAATGAAGATGCTACAGCTACCTTGCAATCCAACATGAATTATGGGAAGATTGTGGGATTCTCCCAGACTACAAGAGCAAGGAAATTTAAGATAAGGTCGGAAAGAGAGAGTAGCAGCAGGGCCCGGTCAGCGGGCCACTCGGGGAGTTCAGTTGGAGGAGGGAGAGCAGTTCATGGGAGAGGGTCGACAGTGCCATCCCACTCCTATGCACAGTCCTCAGCTAGTGCACCGCCATCAGTGCACCGTTTCCAGCAGAGCAGTCGTTGGGGACCAAGGTCAGACAACAGGAGACTCCATCAGTTAGGTCGCCCAGGAGGGAGGTCCCAGCAGAAGGGGAGGGCTCCGTGCCCTAAGTGTGGGAGGTTCCATATCGAGTCTTGTTATCTGGATATCCCGGTATGCTACGGGTGTGGAGTAAGAGGTCATCTTCAGCGGGATTACCGTCCGCCCAGCCAGGACATGGGTAGGGGTTTTGCTCAGTCATCCGATTCTTCAGTTGCCACATCTTCAGGGCATCCTCCAGCCCCAGCGGGGCATGGTACAGTTAGAGGTGGAGCTCGAGGTAGAGGTGGACCCAGCCGGTTCTATGCTTTGAGTGGTCTCCAGAACGCGGAGGCTTCTCCAGATGTTGTTACAGGTATTCTGAATGTTCAAGCACTTGATTGTTATGCTCTTATTGACCGGGGTCCTCCTTGTCTTATGTTACCTCATTTATTTCTTCATGTTTTGGGATAGAACCCGAACAACTTCATGAGTCGTTTCCTTGTATCGACTCCGGTTGGTGATTCCATTACAGCTGCGTAAGTTTGTAAGGATTGTGTTGTCACGGTATGTGGTCGCGTTACCACGGCCAATCTTATTGAGCTTCGGATGGTAGATTTTGATATTATTATGGGAATGGACTGACTTTACTCGTGCTTTGCTAAACTCGACTGTCGAACCAGAATCATGAGGCTAGAGTTTCCTAATGAGCCGGCTATTGAGTGGGAGGGGAATGGTCTGGTGCCGAAAGGTAGGTTTATCTCCTGTGTTAAGGCGTTGAAGAAGATTAATAAGGGATGTATCTATCATTTGGTCCGGGTCGCGGACACCGCTTCATAAGTGTCGGCCCCCGACTCCGTTCCAGTCGTGAAGGAGTTTCTTGAAGTTTTTCCGGACGAGCTTCCATGGATTCCGCCAGATAGGGAGATTGTTTTCGGTATTGATGTATTGCCAGATACGCAGCCTATATCTATCCCACCATACAGAATGGCGCCAGCATAGTTGAGGGAGTTAAAGGAGCAGTTGAAGGATTTATTAGAAAAAGGGTTCATTCAGCCGAGTGTGTCGCCTTTGGGCGCTCCGGTCCTTTTCGTCAGAAAGAAGGATGGGTCGCTTCGGATGTGTATCGATTATCGATAGCTCAACAAAGTTACTATAAAAAACTAGTATCCATTGCCTCGAATAGATTATTTGTTTGATCAATTGCAAGGTGCGAGGTTCTTCTCCAAAATTGATTTACGGTCTGGGTATCATCAGTTGAACATCAGAGAGCAGGATATTCCTAAGACTGCCTTCAATACTCGTTATGGTCATTTTGAATTTTTGGTAATGTCGTTTGGGCTGACCAATGCTCCAGCAGCTTTCATGGATCTTATGAATCGGGTTTTCAAGCCATTTCTAGACTCCTTCGTGATAGTTTTCATTGATGATATCCTTGTTTATTCTCGAAGTCAGGAAGATCATGCTAATCATCTCAGGACAGTTCTGCAGACTCTTCATCATCACCAGTTGTATGCTAAATTTTTGAAATGTGAGTTTTGGCTAGAATCAGTTGCGTTTCTAGGTCATGTTTTTTCTAGAGAAGGGATTCAGGTTGATCCCCAGAAGATTGCGGCAGTGAAAGATTTGCCTAGACCAACGACCCCGACAGAGATCCGCAGTTTCTCGGGTCTAGCTGGATATTATCGGAGGTTTGTGGACGGATTCTCTATCCTCGCCTTCCCATTGACTAAATTTTCGTAGAAAATGGTGATGTTTCATTGCTCCGATGTTTGTGAAAAGCGTTTTCAAGAATTGAAGTCGAGATTGACTTCGGCACCGGTATTGACCTTGCCAGAAGGTATAGAGGGATTTGTGGTTTATTGCAATGCTTCAAGGGTTGGTTTGGGGTGTGTGTTGATGCAACATGGGAAGGTTATAGCGTATGCTTCAAGGCAACTTAAGAATCACGAGAAGAAATATCCGATGCATGATTTGGAGCTTGCGCCAGTCATGTTTGCATTGAAAATCTAGCGGCACTAATCTTTATGGAGTCCATGTGGACGTGTTCTCGGATCACAAGAGCCTCCAATATTTGTTCAAGCAAAAGGAGTTAAATTTGAGGCAACGGCAGTTGTTAGAATTGCTTAAAAATTATGATATGAATATTTTGTATCATCCGGGGAAGGCAAATGTAGTGGCCGACGCTCTCAGTCGGAAGTCTATGGGTAGCTTGGCTCATTTGGAAGCGGATCAGAGGCCCTTGGCTTGGGATGTTTATCAATTGGGCAGTTTGGGTGTTTTTCTTTCGACCTCAGGCGAAGGGGAAATTATGGTGAATAATGGGGCGGAATCGTCACTTGTAGCGAAAGTCAAAGAAAAGCAGTTTATTGATCCAGCATTGGCACAGTTGAAGGAGGCAGTTCGGAATAGCAAGATTTGGACATTTTCACTTGGCAGCAATGATGGAGTGTTGCGATGTCAAGGTAGGGTATGTGTTCCAGATGAAGATAATCTTCGGGAGAGGGTAATGGCGGAGGCTCATAGCTCCAGGTATTCTGTGCGCCCAGGTTCTACGAAGATGTATCATGATCTCTAGGAAATTTATTGGTGGAATGGTATGAAGAGGGGTGTGGCGGAATTGGTGTCTAGATGTCCGAATTTTCAGCAGGTGAAGGCCGAGCATCACAGGCCCGGTGGGCTGACTCAGCTTATAGAAATACCGATGTGGAAATGGGAGATGATCAACATGGACTTCTTGGTAGGGTTGCCCCGCACTCAGCGCAAGTTCGACTCAATTTGGGTGATAGTGGATCGACTCACGAAATCATCTCACTTTTTGCTAGTCAAGTCCACCGATACTGCAGAATAGTACGCTCAATTGTATATCAGGGAAATAGTCATAATTCATGGAACTCCAGTTTCTATTATCTCAGATTGAGGGACCCAGTTCACAACTAACTTTTGGAAGAAATTTCAGCAAGGTTTCGGTACTCAGGTAAATCTCAGCACAGCTTTCCACCCACAGACAGACGGTCAAGCGGAGTGGACTATTCAGACGCTTGAGGATATGTTGCAGGATTTTGTTTTGGATTTCCAGGGTAGCTAGGATGATCACTTGCCGCTTATAGAATTTGCTTACAATAACAACTTCCATGGTAGTATTCAGATGGCCCCATTTGAGGCATTGTACGGAAGGAGATCTAGATCTCCGATCGGATGGTTTGAGGTTGGTGAGGCAGAATTGATAGGGCCAGATCTTCTGCACCAAGCTATGGAAAATGTTAGAGTCATTCAGGAAAGGATGAAAACTGCTCAGAGTCGTCAGAAATCCTATGCGGATGTTCGTCGTAGAGGTTTATAGTTTCAAGTAGATGATTGGGTATTCTTGAAGGTATCTCCCATGAAGGGAGTCATGCGGTTTGGAAAGAAAGGGAAATTGAACCCAAGGTATGTCGGGCTGTATCCGATCACTCGAAGGGTAGGGCAAGTCGCGTATAGACTGGAATTGCCCCCTGAAATGTCATTAGTGCACCCGGTGCTCCATGTGTCTATGTTGAAGAAAGTTGTTGGAGACCCATCCGCCATCGTTCCAGTTGAGACCATTGAGGTTAGTGAAGAATTGTCATATGAAGAGGTTCCGATTGCTATTCTTGATAGGCAAGTTCGTAAATTCAGAAATAAAGAGATTGCTTCGGTTAAAGTGTTGTGGCAAAGTCAACAAGTCAAGGAAGCCACGTGGAAAGCAGGAAATGAAATGAGAGAAAAATATCCCCATATGTTCGAACAAGTGTAGTAATGATCGTACGAACGATTGTCCCAAGGCAATTTGATGTTTAATTCAGATTCGTGCAAAGACCCACCCCATTTTCCCTAGCCTTATTGTTGTAACTTTCCAATGCGTGCTAAAAATGTATATGATGTTATTAAATAGGTGGTGTGCAACCCTTGAAGTAAACGGAAGTTTTGGTTAAACTTATGTGATAGGCAAAAATGATTAATAGTAGTGTAGATTGGTAATGATTAATTGAAATATATATATACGGCGTATTGGGGTGATTCAATCGTATGGGACTCACTAAAATGACCCAATTATGTCAAGTATGTTCCACTAATTGAAACATATGCTAATTTGTGATGTAAAGAGAATGAACTATGTGTAGTTGCCAAAGTGATTGAATATGTGCAGATGTTGAGTTAATGAATTGTATACCAGTTGTAGGGATAACAGAAACTGTTTAATGATGCTTGGAAATGTGTTTCGGGAGCTCTCTGACAGGTAGATAGGTCTAAATACAAAGGAAACTCTGGCGAAATTTTCAAAAAATATTGGAGTTAGTGTAAATCTGAAAGTTTGCATATCATGTTTTCAAAACCAAACGATTTCCAAAATCCTCATTCAAGGACAAATGATTTTTAAGGGGGGGATAATGTAAGAACCCGTAAAAATTTTTGTTTAAAATAATGCCTGAATAAGTCCCCGAGTTGTTATAACTGTAGAAATTCTTAAAACGGACCTTATTTGTGTAAAAGTACCCCGAAATTTGAAAGAATAAATTTTCCAGAAGTTGGGCGTTATGCGATGCACTATGCGATCGCGTAACGGGTATGCGGACCGCATAATGGTCGCATACCTGGGCAGACCACTGCCCAACTTGAGGATAACTATGCGGTCCATTATGCGATCGCATTTTGGTTCTGCGGACCGCATAGTTGTCGCATTCTTACCTTGTGATTTTTGTTAGGGAGGTTATGCGACGCACTATGCGATCGCATAATGTGTATGCGGACCGCATAGTGGTTGCATACCTGCACAGTTTATTTTTAATTTTGGTCCACCTGGAGGGCCATTCTGCGGTCGTATCTGCGGACCGCATGTCAAGAATGCGATCGCATTCCTGACCGCATTCCGGTGTCGGGCTCCTAATTTTTCTAATTTTAAAACCCGACCCCTAGTTTATTAAAACACCCACCCCTTAATTTTTACCAGTCTTCTGAACAAAATAGAGAGAAGGAAAGGAGAGTTATTGAGAGAGAAAGTGGTTCTTCCACCAAAGTGATTTTCAAAGTCCCTCAGGCCTGATATTTCGAGTAATCTCCTTCTCCCTCATTCTAGCAGGTAAGGGTTTCCAACCCTTTTTCCATTAATTTTCTGATTTTAAATAAAGGGAAGATTAGCATGAACTGATTCTTGAAAATACTAACTAAGACCTTGCATGCATGTTTAATAATGGTGTTAATCTAGTAAGAGGGAGTGGTTTGGGGGTAAATTTCACAAAGACGGGGTTGGTAATCTAATGGGGTCACATAGTGTTTGACAAAATGCTTAAGAGAGTCCGAATTGCATGCATGACTTCCAATTCTGAGTTGAATATGTTTTATTGTGAACTAGATTGACGGTACTAGTCAGTTCAGTGATTTGTGAGTAAAAGTTAAAAAGGGGATTTCGACTCCAGGTATGTATGGCTAACATTAATCCTTGTAAAATACCTCTGGTTATGGTAAGCATATGGTGTGTGTACTTATATGGAAATATGTGAATTGACTGTCTAGTTGATTACTACCCCGCTGTGTTAAATGAGATTTTGAATTGTGACTTGGCATGCCCACTTTATTATGTGCAAAGATGGTAATTGTTTAAAGTTCTTGATATGAAGCATTGTAAATAAGTTGAACGGTTATGGCAACAGCTTATGCATGAATTGATGCTTGATGAAAGTTTGGGGTGCTTTGATCCCAAATAAACGAATTGATAAATGTGAATCTGTGATCCTTGAAAGGAAGGCCCATGTGATGAAATTGTTTGGTATTGTTGTTGAAATTGATCCTTGAAAGGAAGGCCCATGTGTTGCAATTGTTTGGTATTGTTGTTGAAATTGTGATCCTTCAAAGGAAGGCCCTTGTGATGAAATTGTTTGGTGTTGTTGTTGTGAAATATGAATTTTCAGGCAGGGTCGGGTTGCGCGCCGCAACACGAAGTAATAAGGTCTGGGTTGTGGTGATAAGGGTGGCCGAGGTAATAAGGGCGGTCGAGGTAATAAGGGTGGAAAAGTGATCGTTATCACTATTGATATGAAAAATTATGAAACTCGTGAATATGGTGGTGTTGGAAAGGGAAAAAGGAGAGAGTGTAACATTGTTGATTTTGATTGTCACTTTCCGTGTGTTTTGATTGTTGGTCCTATTGTTTTCCTTTTCTTATCTGTAAGATTAGTTGATTGTACTTGGGATAAAGTTTGTTCATACATACTAGTACTATTCCACAGTACTAACGTCCCTTTTGTCGGGGGCGCTGCATCTTTTATATGGATGTAGGTGGTTCCATAGAAGGTAGCTCAGCCCGCCGTTAGTGGTACCTCCTCTTCATCTCTGCAGCAGTTGTGGTGAGCCCTCTTCTCCTCGGGGCCGTGTGTGGATCATACTACCTTCTTTTGCTTATGTTGTAAAGGTATAGCTAGGGCCTTGTTACCGGCAAGTTATGTAGAAATCCCTAGTATTCGTAGAGGCTCTGTAGACATGATGTGAGTGTATATATGTATTTTTGGGTAGCAACAGTACGTACTCGGAATCGTGGATCATGTTGGAAAGTTATGAATGTATTACGTATGGTTGGATATCAATCGCTGAAATGCTAAAAGAGGAAACAAATGTGGATATGTCGTAAAATGTACTTTGAAACTAAAATCGGCTAACTCACACGAAATAATGCATGTTATGAACGGGGGGTAATACGTTGGGCAGGAAAGGAAATCCAGGTCCGCTTGACTGGGTTCACCTGGTAAGGCGCCGGTCTCGTCCCTCGATTTTGGGGCATGACAGAGATAAGAGAAGGGTCGATGAATGTGAAGGCTTTTGACAGTTCGCTGAGGTCTACCATCGGCGAGATCAGTTTTTGCTTGCAAATGGGGCCTACATGGTTCGAAGTCGATTTTCAGGTGATAGACATATCAGCGTCATACAACCTACTATTTGGGCGGACATAGATACATGCCGCTGGGGCTGTGGCATCAACGCTGCATCAGGTAGTAAAATATGAATGGAACCATCAGGAAGTAATCATCCATGGCGACGGAAGCAATCCCATTTACAGCCGCCAGACTATTCCGGTAGTCGAAGGTAGAAGGAAGTTGGGTGGAGAAACATACCACCACATTGAACGAGTCAACGCAATGGATAAAGACAAATGGTGGGATAGAAAAATCGAGAGTATACTGAACTAGAGTGTGTACAGGCCTGGAAAAAGACTTAGAAATAATTTCCGAGGAATCTCCAAACCTATAAAGCTCAAAGGCCATGGCACCACCTTCGGCCTGGGATACGAATATACTTGGCAAGAGTACAACGACTAGTCGCCACCATGGCGCGGTCCCTATTACCCATTGGAGCAGCCAATACCACATCTAGAGAAGACCTTTCAGCAGGCCGATGTTATATGGGGGACAGAGGAAGAAGAAGCGCTGGCAGCACTGAAGAACTTATTTCTGGAAGACGACGACATGGATTGCTGCGTCATTTTTTAGGAGGAGGGGGAGGAAGGCCCTTCCATCCAGGCTGTGAGCAGAGGAGAATCCCTCAAGAATTGGACTATCAGAACAGCCAGGGCCAGACGAGCCTCAGGGTAGCAAGGCTAAATAAGCATTGTTCATTGTCTTTTACTAAATTATTTCCTTCTCCGCATTTTCATTTCTGCAATAAGAGATTCAATGTTCAAAACGTTTGTTCAATTTATCAAAAGCACTTTTACGTTTTTATGAATCAATATTTATTACTATCATTTCTCTCATTACTTTATCTATACAGCATTACTATTACTTGTCTTGATGAACCGATTACTGTGACATGCAACGAGATAACGCAACTAACGGACATTGATTCAGAAGAAGAAGATGATATACTTGATGAAATTGTCAAAGATGTCGAGAATTTCCATAACAGACCTAAGTCCAACCTGGACGAGACCGAGATTATCAACCTGGGATATTCACAAAACGTCAAGGAAACTCGCATCAGCATCCATCTGTCGCCGTAAGAAAAGAGGGAATACACAGAATATTTGAAGGAGTATGCGGACATATTCGCATGCTCGTACGATGACATGACTGGTCTGAGTACATCCATTGTCTCTCACAAATTACCAACCAATCCAATGTGTCCACCGGTAAAGCAAAAGCTTAGGAAGTTCAAGCCTGACATGAGTTTTAAAATCAAGGAAGAAGTCACCAAGCAAATCAACGCCAAGGTTCTCAGGGTAGTGGAGTATCCGACATGGTTAGCCAACATCATGCCAGTGCCAAAGAAAGATGGGAAGGTCAGAGTCTGTGTCGACTACCGGGATCTCAATCGGGCCAGTCCTAAAGACGATTTCCCTTTGCCAAACATACACATCTTGATTGACAACTGCGCCAAGCGTGAATTACAATCATTCATGGATTACTTCGCTGGTTACCATCAGATCTGGATGGACGAGGAAGATGCTGAGAAAACGGCTTTCATTACGTCGTGGGGAGTTTACTGCTACAAGATGATGCCATTCAGCCTAAAGAACGCTGGGGACACCTATATGAGAGTTTTGACCCCTATCTTCAATGATATGATACACAAGGAGATTGAGGTATATGTGGACGATGTTATTATCAAGTCCAAGAAATCTACCGACCACATAGAAGATCTGAGGAATTTCTTCAAGAGGTTGTGGAAATACAATCTAAAACTAAACCCCGCAAAGTGTGCATTCAGGGTTCCTGCTGGGAAATTGCTCGGGTTCATTGTCAGCCGTCGAGGGATAGAATTGGATCCGTCAAAGGTCAAAGTCATCCAAGATTTACCACCGCCAAGGAACAAGAAAGATGATATGAGTTTCTTGGGATGGTTTAACTATATCAGCCGGTTCATAGCACAGTCTACAGTTATATGTGAGTCAATCTTCACGATGCTGAAGAAAGATGCCGCGACCAAATGGACCGATGATTTCCAAAAGGACTTTGACTTGGGTAGCCCAGAAGCTGAGGTATTACTTCTATGCCTACAAAACATATCTGATATAGAGTATGGATCCCTTAAAATACATCTTTCAGAAGCCCATGCCCACTGGCAAGCACGCCAAGTGACAAGTCCTGCTGAGTGAGTTCGACATTGTCTATGTAACTCAAAAAGCAGTCAAGGGACAAGTATTAGCAGACCATTCTGCTGAGAACCCTGTGGATGGAGAATACGAACCTCTGAAAATGTATTTTTCCGATGAAGAAGTATTATTCATAGGAGAAGACATTGCAGAATCCTATGACGGCTGGAGAATGTTTTTCATTTGAGAGGCAAATTTCAAAGGAGTTGGCATTGGAGTTGTCCTGATATCAGAAACTAGTCAGCATTATCCGATATCTGCTAAATTCAGGTTCCCCTGCACCAAAAATATGGCGGAATATGAAGCCTGCATCTTAGGGCTCAACATGGCCATTAACATGAATGTTCAGAAGCTACTAGTAATTGGAGACTCAGACTTGCTTATACACCAAGTACAAGGTGAATGGGATACTAAGAATTCCAAGATAATGTCGTATCTGCACAACGTGCAGGAATTCAGAAAGAGGTTTACAAAGACAGAATTCTACCACGTTCCCAGAATTCAGAACGATTTCGCTGATGCATTGGCCACTCTGTCATCCATGATACAACATCCAGATAAGAATTTCATTGATATTTCAGTGAAGATCCATAGCCAGCCAGCTTATTGTGCCCATGTTGAAGAGGAAGTAGATGGAAAACCATGGTTCCATGACATCAAGGAGTACCTATCCAAGGGAGAGTACCCAGAGCTTGCAAATCACATTCAGAAACGCACGCTTCGGAGATTGTCCAATCATTTCTTTCACATCGGAGGAATCCTGTATAGAAGGGCTCCCGATTTGGGATTATTAAGATGTGTCGATGCAAAGGAAGCCTGCAAGCTACTTGAGGAGATACATGCTGGGACCTGCGGCCCACATATGAACGGTTTTGTCTTAGCCAAAAAGATACTCAGGGCCAGTTATTTCGAGATGACCATGGAAACGGACTGCATCCAGTATGCCCGTAAATGCTACCGATGTCAGGTACATGTAGATATGATAAAGATACCTCCAAATGAGCTCAATGCAACAAGCTCACCGTGGTCGTTCGCCGCCTGGGGCATGGACGTTATTCGACCGATCGATCCTACCTCCTCCAACGGACATAGGTTCATCTTGGTAGCAATCGATTATTTCACTCAATGGTTTGAAGCAGCATCCTACAAAGAAGTGACTAAGAACGTCGTGGCAGATTTTGTCCGCGACCGCATTGTTTGTCGATTCGGAGTACCAGAGTCAATCATCACCGACAACGGTTCCAATCTCAACAGTGACCTAATGAAAGCTATGTGTGAGACTTTTAAGATCAAACACAAGAATTCCACAGCATAAAGACCTCAAATGAATGGAGCCGTAGAAGCCGCCAATAAGAACATCCAGAAGATATTGAGAAAGATGATAGAAAAGTACAAGCAGTGGCATGAGAAGTTATCATTTGCTTTAATGGGATACAGCACCATAGTCCGCACAACAACCGGGGCAACCCCTTACATACTAGCTTATGGTACAGAAGCTGTCATTACCATTGAAGTAGAAATTCTCTCCTTAAGGATCATACAAAAAACCGAGCTCAGCGATGCAAAGTGGGTAAAAAGCCGTTATGAGCAACTGGCCCTCATAGATGGGAAAAGAATGAATGCAGTATGCCACGGGCAACTTTATCAGAATAGGATGACCTGAGCTTTCAACAAAAGAGTCAAGTGTGACAGTTTGCACCAGAGCAGCTGGTGTTAAAGAAGATCTTTCCACATCAAGATAAAGCCATAGGGAAATTCTCTCCCAACTGGCAAGGTCCGTATATGGTTCACCGAGTATTGACAGGAGGATAACTTATACTTGTAGAAATGGATGGAGGATTCTGGCCAAAGCCAATCAATTCAGATGCAGTTAAACGATACTATGTGTAATATTTTTGCTTTTATCAGTGATGCCTGATTCTCGTTTAAGAGGGGATACGTAGGCATCCCTATGGGTTCGGTCATAATTCAATAAAAGTTTCATTTTACCTCGCAATTGGAAACCGGGGCAAAATTTTGAGGAGGACCCTCAACATTCTGAAGCAAGTTCAGGCGATTTCCGCATGTGCAACAGTCCGAAGCGTCAACCCTTCAAACTGGGGCAGAATTTTGAGGAGGACCCTAAATATTTCGTGGCAGGAAAGGTTGCAATGTCTTGAACCGTGTCACGATCGTCGGTTCATCTAAACTATTTTAAAATATACGTTTATACTATATCTTTACAAATCACGCATACTTACTCTTGAAAACATCTTTGTTTAGCAAACGCTACCTCGATGATACGAATAGTATCATCAGACAAAGTGTACAAATCAAGCAAAGCAAGCGGGGATGCGAACCAACCTTTCCCATTTACTAAACTCACGATTTTTCTTTGGATGCAGGCACTAAGATTGCAAAAGACCAAAACATACTATCCGCCCAAAGGACAAATATTGTTCGAATATACGATTCTCAAAGTCGTCGCACTTGCCGACATTTATTATCAGCACAAACAAACAATGCTCTGTAGTCACAATGCTCATAATGATCACAATACTGCAATCTATTACTACCTAAGAATCTCTACCTCCATTTATTTAATCTTGCATAAGGCTACCTTTCTGCCTTATCTTTGCATAAGGCTACCTTTCTGCCTTCCGAGACTAAGCTCTGTCTCCATCTGCATGAGGTTAAGCTCTACCTCCATCTGCATAAGGCCAAGCTCTGCCTTCATTTTGCATAAGACTAAGCTATGTCTCCATCCGCATGAAGTTAAGCTCTAGCTTCACTTGCATAAGGCTACTTTCTGCCTTCCATTTGCATAAGGCCATCTTTCTGCCTTCCGAGACTAAGCTCTGTCTCCATCCACATGAGGTTAAGCTCTACCTCCATCTGCATAAGTCTATATTTTTGCCTTCCTTTTGCATAAGGCTACCTTTCTGCCTTCTGAGAGTAAGCTGTGTCTCCATCAGCATGAGGTTAAGCTCTACCTCCATCTGCATAAGGCTACTTTTTTGCCTTCCCTTTGCATAAGGCTACCTTTCTGCCTTCCGAGACTAAGCTCTGTCTCCATCTGCATGAGGTTTAGCTCTACCTCCATCTGCATAAGGCTACTTTTTTGCCTTCCCTTTGCATAAGGCTACCTTTCTGCCTTCCGAGACTAAGCTCTGTCTCCATCTGCATGAGGTTTAGCTCTACCTCCATCTGCATAAGGCTACCTTTCTGCCTTCCACTTGCATAAGGCGACCTTTCTGCCTTCCTACATACATGAGGCTAAGCTTTGCCTCCAATTTACTTTTTCATCGAGACTAAGCGCTGTCTCTCAAGCGCTATTTACTTCACTCTCTTTCGGGATACAATCTGACTTCAATTCGTAAGACTAAGCTCTTTCTTGCCCGCATCATATTACAGCATTTCATGGGTTGAAATATCGCCGACCTGTCCAAAGGCGTCATCGTTCGGAGGCACCATCTTCATGGACAAAGAACACCATGTCATGGTTTGAGGATCTCTCTCAGTTTTGAATATCATTATTGAAAGGCTTCATCATTCGGAGGCACCATCTTCATGGCCCGAGAACATCATTTTATGGCATGCGAATCCTTCATCAAACAATTCATGGCCTAGGACGGCATGGTCTGAGGACATCATCCTTAACCATCCGAAGACAACATCCATAGTCCGACGTGAACTTGTATCATGTTTAAATTTATGCACCTCATATGCTTGTATTGTTATATTCGTAGGTGACCCGACAAGCAACGGCTATCCTAGCAGGAGCGGTCCCGCTCCAGTTCTCCTAACCACTCCCGCAAACTGTTCACTCATCCATCCCTATATGTTGCGTCCATTCTTGTAATAACCTCCTCGGTACACTTCGCCGATGGGTCCGGAACTACATACAACATGATTCTTGTAAAACCAAGGATATGTAGGCAGCTCAAAAGCTAGGGTGCGGCCCAAATCTTTTCAAATTGTTTCGCTCGGTCAAAATTGGCCATTATATCTTTACTCTACAACTATTTCATCCTTCCCGAGTAAAGAGGGGCAGCTGTAGATACTCAAGTTTTCCTCAAATTATTTTTAATTTGTATATATACCTTCAAAATCAGGCTTTCATAGCAATAGGTATTTTTCTATAATTTTTCTATTTTTTTTATTAATTTATATTGATTTACCTAGTATTTTATTTCTAATAATTAATTATAAAATTGCATTATAAATGATTTCAAAAAAAATTCCTGATTTAATGTATTATTTCTTGTCCTATTAAGACCAAATTATTTTACAATTAGCCAAATTTGCACTCTTTGGCTATAATTGCAATAACTTTGCAATTATAGCCTAATCATATGTTTTATACCGTTTTTCATCTAATATTTAGTCATTTTACATTTTAAATACTAATTAATCATTTTAATTTAATTTGCCAAGCATCAATTTTATTTTTTTACATTTATTAGCTATTTTTATAAATTGTTTATCTAATTTAATTAAGTATTTAACAACTAGCCCTTTTTATTTAAATTTTAGCCTACATTGACCGTAACCCTAACCCGGTCTAATTGACCCAACAGACCCAAGCCCAATACACCATATTACCCGGCCCAAGCACCTATTTAATATGAACCGTTGATTAATTCTAATCAACGGTCCATATCACCGCTTACCAAATTAAGACCTAAACGACTACCCCCCCCCCCCCCCACC